>JAVJAQ010003342.1:0-17086 GCA_032362365.1 Zygogramma bicolorata | reverse complement strand
GTGGGGTAGGGACTTCACCTTTCATACCAAGTTCATGAAATGTACAACTTTATTTCCAAAACAAGAGAGATTATGAACATATATAAAGATATCGAGAAACATATCAAACACACATAAATCAGTTCATAAAATGATCCGTGAAAACTACTGCATTTCCTACCATGTCAAGATACTCTCAAGCTTCGACGGTCGTGATTTCTTCCAATGGGCGATACAATACATTAACATTCAATATTAAATGTGATTGATGAGGACACACTTGAGATGTTCATCTCATGAGTCAAAACACAATGGAGCAAATCTCATATACATAATTCAAATGGAGAAATAAACTAATGAGTACGTTGCAAGTCAATGTACTCTCTCAGTACATCACGCATAATAACATGTAACTTCTCACACAGGCACGTTACATAGTTATTATATTCACATTACAGCTCTCAGACATGTAACTTCACACATAGGCACGTTACAGTCCCAAGCTACCAAACATTTCCATGAGCAAGCAACTTCTCACACAGGCACGTTGCAAGCTTCTAGAAACTCAAATCAGTCAGGCGACAGGTAATTTCTCACACAGGTACGTTACATATAGTCGAACTGAAATTGAAGCAACGGTGATATGCAACTTCTCACACAGACACGTTGCAAAACACCGAATGACATGTAACTTCACACACAGGTACGTTACAAGTCTCTTCATTCTCAATGGATAAACTATACATATAATTAAACCCTTTTTTTTTACGTGCCCACTTATGTACAACCAAAAATCCCTGACTGAAAACACCTTACTTCCAAACATTACCTTTGAGTTTAGATTTCAATACAATTACCATCAAATATTATATAAATAGTACTTGGCAGAAAACTTATCATAGAAGCAATCACCACTTACTCGAAATGTATGTGGTTGCCCCAATTGAACGAATTCTTTAATCCTAATAATCAACAAGTAAAAGAAAACACATTCAACAATAATTTCGAACAAATAATAGCTCCTACCTTTTACGCCAATTGTAGAAACACTTCAACACCAATCAATTAATACACATACATATACAGAAATATATATATAACAACAAAATTATAATTATTATCCACAAACAATTCCGATTCCGAAAAATGCTGCCGATCACCAGCCAAAATCCTCCGTTACCCTCTCAATAAAAACCCCACCTCGATTTTTATCTATCTCCCGCTTCCCAGCAAGACGTTTTTCATTCTTGTAAAAATCCGTCATTATCACGATGCATGACACACGGCTGGCTTATACTGGAGGTTCCATTATTAAGGAGGCGTTCTGTAATAAGGAACTCCTAACAAGTCGTTTTTACCTACTTGAACCTCCTGAGATATAAGAAAGTAGTTTCATTTCAACCTGCGGTGAGAGGAAATTTTATTGAGCATACGATTTTTTGCAATGAATATGCGTTGACTGAATTAAACGGAGGAATGATAAGTGGGCCACTACATCCTTCATGACTCCTGCAGGGAGAGGAAATTTTATTCAGCATACAATTTTCTGAAATAAATATGCGTTGACCTGCGGTGAGCAGAAATTTCATTCAGTATACGATTTTTTCCAATGAATAGGCGTTGACTGAATTAAACGAAGGAATGATAAGAGGGCAACCCCACACACTCCGTGATTAACCTACGATGATCAGAAATTTTATTCAACATACGGTTTTTGCCAATGAATATGCGTTAACTGAGTTAAACGAAGGAATGATATGAGGGCAAATACAAACTTCATGATCAACCTGCGGTGAGCAGAAATTTCATTCAGTATACGATATTTTCCAATGAATAGGCGTTGACTGAATTAAACGGAGGAATGATAAGAGTGCAACCACACACTTCGTGATCAACCTGCGTTGAGCAGAAATTTTATTCACCATACGATTTTTTCCAATGGATATGCGTTGACTGAATTAAACGAAGGAATGATAATAGGGCAACTACTTCCCTCATGATTAACCTGCGGTGAGCGGAAATTTTATTCAGCATATGTTTTTTTCCAATGAATAGGCGTTGATTGTATCAAACTAAACAATGATATGAGGGCAACTACAATCTTCATGATCAACCTGCGGTGAGCAGAAATTTCATTCAGTATACGATATTTTCCAATGAATAGGCGTTTACTGAATTAAAAGAAGGAATGATAAGAGGGCAACCACACACTTCGTGATTAACCTTTGATGAGCAGAAATTTCATTCAACATAAGATTTTTCCAATGATTATGCGTTGACTGAGTTAAACGAAGGAATGATAAGAGGGCAACTACAATCTAATGATCAACCTGCGGTGAGCAGAAATTTCATTCAGTGAACGATGTTTTTCAATGAATAGACGTTGAATGAATTGAACGAAAGAATGATAAGAGGGCAACTGCATCCTTCATGATTAACCTGCGGTGAGGGGAAATTTTATTCAGCATACGATTTTTTGCAATGAATATGCGTTAACTGAATCAAACGGGGGAATGATAATTGGGCCACTGCATCCTTCATTAATCACCTGCGGGGAGCAGATATTTCATTCAGCATACGATTTTTTTATTGAATATGCGTTGACTGAATTAAAGAACGTAATGATCAGAGGAAAACCACACACTTCATGATCAACCAGGGGTGAGCAGAAATTTAAATGAGTATACGATTTTCTGCATTGGTGAATCAAACGAAGGAATGATTAGAGGGCAACTGCATCTTTCATGATTAACCTGCGGTGAGAGGAAATTTTATTGAGCAAACGATTTTTTGCAATGAATATGCGTTGACTGAATTAAACGGAGGAATGATAAGTGGGCCACTGCATTTTTCATTATTAACCTGTAGGGAGAGAGAATTTTATTCAGCATACGATTTTTTGAAATAAATATGCGTTGACTGAATTAAACGAAGGAATGATAAGAGGGCAACTACAATCTTCATGATCAACCTGCGCTGAGCAGACATTTTATTCAGCATACGATTTTTTACAAACAATAGGCGTTGACTGAATTGAACGGAGGAATGATAAGTGGGCCACTGCATCCTTCATGATTAACCTGCAGGGAGAGGAAATTTTATTCAGCATACGATTTTTTGAAACAAATATGCGTTGACTGAATTGAACGAAAGAATGATAAGATGGCAACTGCATCCTTCATGATTAACCTGCAGGGAGAGGAAATTTTATTTAGCATACGATTTTTTGAAATGAATATGCGTTGACTGAATTAAACAAAGGAATGATAAGTGGGCAACTGCATCCTTCATGATCAACCTGCAGGGAGAGGAAATTTTATTTAGCATACGATTTTCTGGAATGAATATGCGTTGACTGAATTAAACGAAGGAATGATAAGTGGGCAACTGCATCCTTCATGATCAACCTGCGGTGAGAGGAAATTCTATTGAGCATACGATTTTTTGCAATGAATATGCGTTGACTGAATTAAACGGAAAAATGATAAGTGGGCCACTGCATTTTCCATGATTAACCTGCAGGGAGAGAAAATTTTATTCAGCATACGATTTTTTGAAATAAATATGCGTTGACTCAATTAAACGAAGGAATGATAAGAGGGCAACTACAATCTTCATGATCAACCTGCGGTGAGCAGAAATTTTATTCAGCATACGATTTTTTACAAACAATAGGCGTTGACTGAATTAAACGGAGGAATGATAAGTGGGCCACTGCATCCTTCATGATTTACCTGCAGGGAGAGGAAATTTTATTCAGCATACGATTTTTTGAAATAAATATGCGTTGACTGAATTGAACGAAAGAATGATAAGATGGCAACTGCATCCTTCATGATTAACCTGCAGGGAGAGGAAATTTTATTTAGCATACGATTTTTTGAAATGAATATGCGTTGACTGAATTAAACAAAGGAATGATAAGTGGGCAACTGCATCCTCCATGATCAACCTGCGGTGAGAGGAAATTCTATTGAGCATACGATTTTTTGCAATGAATATGCGTTGACTGAATTAAACGGAGAAATGATAAGTGGGCCACTGCATTTTCCATGATTAACCTGCAGGGAGGGAAAATTTTATTCAGCATACGATTTTTTGAAATAAATATGCGTTGACTCAATTAAACGAAGGAATGATAAGAGGGCAACTACAATCTTCATGATCAACCTGCGGTGAGCAGAAATTTTATTCAGCATACGATTTTTTACAAACAATAGGCGTTGACTGAATTAAACGGAGGAATGATAAGTGGGCCACTGCATTTTTCATTATTAACCTGTAGGGAGAGAGAATTTTATTCAGCATACGATTTTTTGAAATAAATATGCGTTGACTGAATTAAACGAAGGAGTGATAAGAGGGCAACTACAATCTTCATGATCAACCTGCGCTGAGCAGACATTTTATTCAGCATACGATTTTTTACAAACAATAGGCGTTGACTGAATTGAACGGAGGAATGATAAGTGGGCCACTGCATCCTTCATGATTAACCTGCAGGGAGAGGAAATTTTATTCAGCATACGATGTTTTGAAATAAATATGCGTTGACTGAATTGAACGAAAGAATGATAAGATGGCAACTGCATCCTTCATGATTAACCTGCAGGGAGAGGAAATTTTATTCAGCATACGATTTTCTGAAATGAATATGCGTTGACTGAATTAAACGAAGGAATGATAAGTGGGCAACTGCATCCTTCAAGATCAACCTGCGGTGAGAGGAAATTTTATTGAGCATACGATTTTTTGCAATGAATATGCGTTGACTGAATTAAACGGAGGAATGATAAGTGGGCCACTGCATCCTTCATGACTAACCTGCAGGGAGAGGAAATTTCATTCAGCATACAATTTTTTGAAATAAATATGCGTTGACTGAATCAAACGAAGGAATGATAAGAGGGCAACTGCATCCTTCATGATTAACCTGCGGTGAGAGGAAATTTTATTCAGCATACGATTTTTTAAAATAAATATGCGTTGACTGAATATAACGAAGGAATGATAAGAGGGCAACTGCATCTTTCATGATTAACCTACGGTGAGCAGAAATTTAATTGAGCATACGATTTTTTGCAATGAATATGCGTTAACTGAATTAAACGGAGGAATGATAAGTGGGCCACTGCATCCTTCATGATTAACCTACGGTGAGCAGAAATTTTATTGAGCATACGATTTTCTTTAATGAATATGCGTTGACTGAGTAAATGAAAGTAATGATCAGAGGGAAACCACACACTACATGATCAACCAGTGGTGAGCAGAAATTTTATTGAGTATATGATTTTCTCCATTGGTGAATCAAACGAAGGAATTATGAGAGGGCAACTGCATCCCTCATGATTAACCTGTGGTGAGAGTAAATTTTATTGAGCATACGATTTTTTGGAATGAATATGCGTTGAATGAATTAAACGGAGGAATGATAAGTGGGCCACTGCATCCTTTATGATTAACCTGCAGGGAGAGAAAATTTTATTCAGCTTACGATTTTTTGAAATAAATATGCGTTGACTGAATTAAACGAAAGGATGATAAGATGGCAACTGCATCCTTCATGATCAACCTGCAGGGAGAGGAAATTTTATCCAGCATACGATTTTTTGAAATAAATATGCGTTGACTGAATTAAACGAAGGAATGATAAGAGGGCAACTGCATCCTTCATGATTAACCTGCGGTGAGAGGAAATTTTATTGAGCAAACGATTTTTATGCAATGAATATGCGTTGGCTGAATTAAACGAAAAAATGATAAGAAGGCAACTGCATCCTTCATGATTGACCTGCGGTGAGCAAAAATATTCTTCAGCATTCGACTTCTTCCAATGAATAGAAGTTGACTGAATTAAACGAAGGAAGACAAGAGGGCAACTACACCCTTCATGATTAACCTGCGGTGAGCGGAAATTTCATCAAGCATACGATTTTTTTTTCAATGAATAGGCGTTGACTGAATTAATCGAATTAATGATATGAGGGCCACCACCCCTTCACGAGTAACCTGCGGTGAGCAGAAATTTTATTCATCATACGATTTTTTCCAATGAATAGGCGTTCTTATTGACCGTCAGATATAAGTGTGTATGAATATGTAAAGATCTTACAGGCAACTGTATATCAAGAAAAGGTTTTGCCCAAATCATCCAAATGAAAACACAACATAGACGCCATGCAGCGTGAAGGGAAGCAGATATCGAAAAATCATATGGATGAAGAAATGATAAGAGGGCAACTGCGTCCTTCATGATTAACCTGCGGTGAGCATTGAACGAATGTTACGGGTTCAAATACCTTCATTTATGGATCAGTTCACCACAACCAATATACTAAACAAGCGACGGTAGCAGCATGTTCTGGAAAGTGCTTCGGTTTCTGTCTTTGCTCGCAATCTCTGTAAAAAAGAGTTTTTTTTCAAAACTCAAAAGAGCTATCAATTCATACTCATTATTCATTTCGACCCTGTATATATCATATCCACCCAAAAATGTTTCATGGTTTCAGGTTCTTCTTCTTCAATTATTTAATCTTCTTCAATCAAGGCATCAGATTCAAGAACAATGATCATGATTTGACATTCTTATCAGCTGGAAAACAAAACCTGACTGGAATTCCTCTCCTCATTCTTTCTTTAAGGTTGATCTTTGCTAGAAGCATGTTCTTCTGATCACATTTTGTGGATTTTCAGAGCACAAAGAAATTGATTATATTGTTGCTATCTATAGTACTGTTGAGTATTGCGAACCATTTGATTGTGGATTATTGGCTATATATATATATATATATATATATATATATATATATATATATATATATATATATATATATATATATAATGACATCATCAAAGCCACACTCCATGTAAGGTAAGGGAAGGGATTCCCAACGTCTATGTTCTCAGGATCTATCGCTGCTTAAGCTATAATTGACAGTACTCAATATTTCAGGCTTTTATTTATTACTTCGGCTATTCGCAACATACACACCTTCGGCTCAATATTTCTCTCGGATAAATATTTTTACCCAGTATAACTCCGCAGAGTTCACCGCCTACAGTTGCCTTGTACAGTATCAGTGATACTCTAGTAACCTCTTGAGGAAATCAATGACATTCTGTGTAAGCCCCAAGTATAGTTTTGGTACCATTTATTTGTGGAAATAATTTCCAACCGGCAAAGATATGTTTACAGTTTCCTAACTTGTAATAATTACACTCTCTTCTCTTGGAACAGTAATCCTTCATTTTACCCAGAATCCCTCACCGTTCGTAATTTTCTTCAGGAACATATGAACACTTATGCTACTAGCCTGAATCTCCCGTAGAAAGGCGCCCGTGTAGCATGAAGGAAAGATAAGAGGACAACCACACACTTTGTGATTAACCTGCAGTGAGCAGAAATTTTATTCACCATACGATTTTTTCCAGTGAATATGCGTTGACTGAATTGAACGAAGGATTGATAGGAGGGCAACTGCATCCTTCATGAATAATCTGCGGTGAGCAGAAATTTTATTCAGCCTACGATTTTTTTTAATGAATATACGTCGACTGAATCAAACGAAGGAATGTTTAGAGGGCAACCACACCCTTCCTGATCAACCTGCGGTGAGCAGAAATTTTTTTCAGCATACGAATTTTGCCACTGATGAATTGAACGAATGAATGATAAGAGGGCAACCACACACTTCGTGATTAACCTGCGGTGAAAAAAAATTTAATTCACCATACGATTTTTTCCAATGAATATGCGTTGACTGAATTGAACGAAGGAATGATGAGAAAGCAACCACGCTCTTCATGATTAACCTGCGGTTAGCAGAAATTTTATTCAGCATACGATTCTTTCCATTGATGAATTAAACGAAATAATGATAAGAGGGCAAACACACCCTCCATGATTAACCTGCGGTGAACAGAAATTTCATTCAGGATACGATTTCTCCAAATGAATAGGCGTTGATTAATTTAACAAAGGAATGATAAGAGGGCAACCACACACTTCATAATTAACCTGCGGTGAGCAGAAATTTCATTCAGCAAACGATTTTTCCCAATGCATAGACGTTGACTGAATTAAACGAAGGGATAATAAGAGGGCAACCACACACTTCATGATCAACCTGCAATGGGCAGAATTTTAATCATCATATTATTTTTCGCAATGAATAGACGTTGACTGAATTAATCGAAGGAATGATGAGAGGGCAACTACACCCTACATGATTAACCTGCGGTGAGCAGAAATTTTATCCAGCAAATGATTTTTTCCGATGAATAGGCGTTGACTGAACTGAACGAAGAAATGATAAGAAGACAACCACACCCTTCATGATTAACCTGCGGTGAGCAGGAATTCCATTCGGCATACGATTTTTTTCAATGAATAGTCGTTGACTGAATTAAACGAAGGAATGACAAGAGGACAGCCACACACTTCGTGATTAACCTGCAGTGAGCAGAAATTTCATTCTCCATACGATATTTTTCAATGAATATCCGTTTTGACTGAAACAAACAAACGAATGAATGATAAGAGGGCAACTACATCTTTCATGCTTAACCTGCGGTGAGCAGATATTTTATTCAGCATATGATTTTTCCCAATGCATAGACGTTGACTGAATTAAACGAAGGGATAATAAGAGGGCAACCACACACTTCATGATCAACCTGCGATGGGCAGAAATTTAATAATAATATTATTTTCCGCAATGAATAGACGTTGACTGAATTAATCGAAGGAATGTTGAGAGGGCAACTACACCCTGCATGATTAACCTGCGGTGAGCAGAAATTTTATCCAGCAAATGATTTTTTCCGATGAATAGGCGTTGACTGAAGTGAACGAAGAAATGACAAGAGGACAGCCACACACTTCGTGATTAACCTGCAGTGAGCAGAAATTTCATTCTCCATACGATATTTTTCAATGAATATCCGTTTTGACTGAAATAAACGTATGAATGATAAGAGGGCAACCACATCTTTCATGCTTAACCTGCGGTGAGCAGATATTTTATTCAGCATATGATTTCTTTTTTATTGAATAGGCGTTGACTGAATTAAGCGAAGGAATGAAAAGAGGGCAACCACACCCTTCATGAGTAACCTGCGGTGGGTAGAAATTTTTTCCATCATATTATTTTTCCAATGAATAGACGTTGACTGAATCAATCGAAGGAATTATGAGAGGGCAACTACCTCCTACATGATTAACCCGCGGTGAGTAGAAATTTTATTCACCATACGATTTTTTCCAATGAATAGGCGTTGACTGAGTGAAACGAAGGGAAGAAAAGAGGGCCACCACACCCTTCACCTGTAGTGAGAAGAAATTATAGTCAGCATACGATTTTTTCCAAGAAATAGGCGTTGATTGAATTAAACGAACCTGCGGTGAGCAGGAATTTTATTCACCATACGATTTTGTCCAATGAATAGGCGTTGACTGAATTACATAAAGGAATGATGAGAGGGCAACCACACCCTTCATCTGTATCCTACGGTGAGCAGAAATGTTATTCACCATACGGTTTTTTCCAATGAATAGGCGTTTACTGAATCAACGAAGGAATGATGAGAGGGCAACCACACACTTCGTGATTGACCTGCGACGAGCAGAAATTTTATTCAGCATACGATTTTTTCCAATGAATAGGCATCGACTGAATTAAACGAAGGAATGATTAGAGGGCAATCACACACTTCGTGATCAGGCATTGACTGAATTAAACGAAGGAATGATTAGAGGGCAACCACACACTTCATGATTAACCTGCGGTGAGCAGAAATTTTAATCAGCATACGGATTCTGCAGGTGGATTCGCTGTACACTGATTTCAGTAAGGCTTTCGATAAGGTTGATCACAACATTATAGTCTGGAAGCTTGCTGGAATCGGCTGGCTCACAATACTAAAAGAGCTCATAGATGTGGAGGAACATGCTCTTCGTGCCAGTATTCTCCAGCATGTCAGGAAGCTGTTCGTATCAGATGCCTCGACTGTTTAAGCTATTTCAAAGGTCAACAGTGTTTCGACAACCATAAAGTGAGACTTTGTGCAGAAATTCGTCTATGCCCCGACTGTTTCAGGACTGTGAAGAAGGACAGAGTTCATACCTGTGGAGAAATTTATTGTCGACTGTGTGAAAATCATCAACCTGCCGGACATCTCTGTTATATGTAACCAGTCACCATCTCACCCAAACTGAAAGGCTTGCTTTTTCTTTTCTATGAGCTGGAAACCAGACAAGAGAAAGTCCTTGAAGATGGCTAACTTCTTCACGAATGTGACCTGGGCATATTCAAACAGACTTGCGATGTTTGTCTGAATGAAGATGAAATTATGTGAGAGAATGTGGCGTACGTTTCCAAAAATATATAAGTCCACTGACATTATTCCGACATTTGTAGATTATATTTTACACTTGAAGGAAAAATTCAAACAAGTCATTGTTTTGGCACACAACGGACAGGCCTTAGATCATCAGTTCATTCTGAATTTTGTTCTGACGAATTCCACACTCAAACTGGAACTGATAATGCGAGGCAGCAAAATCGTCATGATGAAAATAGGTAATGTGAAATTTCTGGACTTCCTAAAGTATTCTCCTATGCCTCTGTCCAATTTGCCGAAAGCCTTCAGACCTACCTCGCCCAAAAAAAGATATTTTCCTCACCTGTTCAATCGAGAGGAATTACAATTATGTAGGACCCATTCCTGCTTTAGAGTTTTACGATCCAGACAATTTGAGTACAGACGTTCGTATCAAACTGATTCAATGGCATGAAGAAAATAGTCCAGTCATTTGAGGGGGTTCACCTACGATTGTCCAACCCCATTCCTGGGGTTCCAAATCATGCCCAAACAAAGTTTGAACTTGGTAATGAACACGATTGAAATGTTGATGAGCTGCTCCACTCGTTGGTGGGATATTCGATAACTGCACAGGTTTATTGAGTTTTGTTAACTTGACGTATTGTGCATAACGAAGATGATCGATAATACCTACAGACTTTGGAGCTAATAAAGTTTGCAATCCACTATCAAATAATCTTTGAACCGGGCAGTTTTCTCTTTCAAATGCTGCAGCAAGTTCATCCAAATTAGGTAGTTTCTCAAATGTATTCAAAAACGCTTTTTTCACTTTTTTAAAAAGCGCAGAAGTCGTGTTACAGCCGCTCAAAGCGTGAAGAAACAAAATGTGTTTTTTTGGAGCTTGAATATTTGTCGAAACTTTTAGAGGAGTAAATTTCCGTTTTCGCATTTGCTTTACCACCTTTAAAGAAAATTTCTTGTTCAAGAGATAGTGTACGCCCAATTAAAATCAAAAGTAAATCAATATCCACACCGACTATAATTGCTGTTCTCAGACCTTCAGATTCTTCAATAGCTGTCTCAATCATGAGAACATCTGCATCATCTCTGGCCTATTATTTTCCAATAAGCATAGTAATCAGCTTTTCTTTATTTTTGCTATTTAATAGGAATTTTTTTTGGCTAATTGGTACAATCATGGTTTCGTCGAAACAAACTTCGTATGTTTTTGAAAATGCAGCCTTTCTTTTCTGATGCTCCATAGCATTTATGTTTTTGCTGTAATCTGAGTATCCAAATACAACAATAATCTTTGATTTATAATCTGTTTGTAAATACTTAAACGTATTTATCGAAAATAATTGAAAGAGTATCTTCTTTACTCCATAAAACTCGATGTAAAAGAAATCCGCCATCAATAATGAACGTTGCATTATTCTCATCGATATTAAAGTCAATAGGTGACATATTGTCATACAGTGACGATTTTATGGATTTCCTCATAGCATCATTATCAAAAAGCGATGTTGGATACGGACTTAATTCATATTGAAGATACTCTTGAAGATTGCTTCCATATTGTTTACTGACTGTTCCTGAATTTAATCGTGCCATGCCGCTATACGATAACCCAAACGAAACGCTGGAATTACGATATGGAAGCACGGTTGCCAGAACGGAGCCACTTTGCCAAATAGGAAATGGAGTCATAGAAAAATGGAAATGTGAATCCATCGAGACATACAGGAAAACCCTGAAATTCGGTCGGTAACACAATGCTTATTGTATGAACCTCTTGACGCCCTTTACGGTGGACGTACAGGAAACACTGTTGAATATTATAAGGTCATAGAGGGTGAAAAAAATTTCTATTTGGATTTTTATAGTCTCTACCTTTTTGTCTGTACCTATTCCGAGGTAATCACTTCGCACCATACTGTATAAGTAGGAAAAGAGTGCGAAAACATTGATATGAAAACCTCAAACGGACTCATCAATTACACCATCCTTCCGCCGCAAAATTTGTATCATCCTGTTTTGCCTGTAGGAATCAACAATAAACTAATATTTGTTTTGTGTTGAACTTGTGGCAAAAAAAAATGGTACAGGAAGAATACCAACACTCTGTTGAAGAGAGAGCCCTCAAAGGTACCTGAGTTTTGGACGAGGTGTTGATAGCAGTCGACCTAGGTTATGAAATCCTAAATATCGGAGCTATAATGTTGTGCAGTACGACGAATCAGCTGGAGTAGATGGACTTCTCACCGGTATGATGAAGGCATTCATCAAAATAGAACAAGAAGCTTCAGGAAAGCCCGCGAAGTGTGTAACGCCAGAGGATGAGGCACGGTACATTGAAGAATTCTTAGAGCGTAAATATATACAGTTGGAATACGATGATATTTAGGACAGAAAAAAAATCAGTCGAAAACCTCAATCGTTCGTACTCCTGAAGAATTTTATTCGATGATGAGAGACCCTGCCATATATATTGACGCCATTTTGCAAATCACTGAAAATACTCTCATCGTGAGCTGGGGGTACAAGGATGAAAGCTTCACACTGTTATACACGGTGAATGTGGCTGTAGCTGCATAGTTACAACCCACGTACACCTCAAGTTATACGAGTATCTAGAGAAATTAGATGAGTGCATCCTGTCTTTCAACACGGACTCCATCCTGTTTGTACAAAGAGAGGGTGAATTCGAAACGCTCACAGATGAATTTTTGGGGGAACTCACCGACGAGCTGGAGTGCTATGGCCCTGAATCGCATATAACAGAATTCGTTAGCGGCGGACCCAAAAATTACGCCTTCAAAGTCTGATCTACCATTGCAAATGAACACAAAGTTGTGTGTAAAGTAAAGGGTATTTCTCTGAATTACGCGGCATCTCAACTCGTCAACTTTGACACTTTGAGAGCAGCTCCGAATCGTAATCATTCGCTTCTCACCTACCTTTTTCCGCCTCCTGATAACAGTCGAAGCCGTTTTCAAAGACATCTTGTAACTTTCTAACCTTATTCAACTAATACATCACTCCCATTTGTCCACTAAAATTTTCCTTTTTCCACTAACACGGCGTCCAAGAGTCTGCAGGTGAATATTTTTATCTAAATTTCTAAGATGTCTGAGGAAAAAATTTACTCCTTCACGTTGAGGCGCTGTTACGGATCTCGTATTGTGTTAACAAAACGAAATCTCACCAAGTGAACTGTCCATTCCTAACACAGTTGAAATATTGATCATATCGTCAAAATGAGTGGCCCCTTCCCTTCCATTTCTCAGAAAAAAAAACATTTAAACCTAAGTCAAGCATTCGTTTCAATGGACCATGCAGAAAAATCAGTTCAGCGAACAATAATTCGAATATTATCACGAAAACATACTGCCCCAAAAATGCACCTATTCAGTATCTTTCGGTCAACAACTCGATTTTTTTATCAGTAGTGGTCAGACATTTCGATGGCTGACAGGAAATCTTGAAATATGTTTGGAAAATGAATTTGTAAACTACAACTGTTACCAATATGATTTAATAAGAACATCCATAAAGTGGGAAAACTTTTTGTGAAAGGGTGGAATATCTGTGGTCTTTGTAGGAATGTGAAACTTGTTTATTTGTGATTGGCTTTTATATCGGTAATCCTGTGGTTTATACAAAGTGCATAAACGTGTACTTCTGTGATATTCCTATATGTCAGAAGCTTTTCGAAATGGGTAAGCACCTTTTGTTCCGTCCACTTCTCACTTTTTCATATTTAATTTACTTTATTCACATTAATTATTATTATTAGTTATAGTTTTTATTCTTGCGTATTATTGAATCACCCTGTATCAGAAATCTTTTCGCGTATAAGAGAGTTTTTCATGTTCGCCTGAAACCAGGACCATGGCAGTGCGCAAGCGCGAAGTGATATATGAGCAGACAAGAAGTACGCATCGTGAACTCAACAACTCAACAAGTGTATTACTACGACTTTTCACTTTCGATAGTTTATCCGCATTTTCTTTGAAAAACAAACTAAATCTCACCTAGTACAGATCACAGTGCCATCTCAAGTCTTCTGGACCACCAGTGTTAGAATTATCATAGTGGTTCCTGTTATTTGGGATACAAGCCGGCCGGCTAGGATACAAACCCATTTCCATCACCGGGAGTCCATGTTACCTGTTTGTCTATCCAAGGTAAGAACATGAAACTCTGTCGAAATTGAATACAGTCCACTATAAAATCGCATTTCGGTGTAATAACACTGGACCTCTTGGTTTCCAGTTATTTACCATAACATTTTGGTTCCTTATCGACCCGGATTTTGATCATTCAGTTCAAATAGATTTCTAATAAATTTAAAAAATAGATAATCATTGCCTCCTTTTGTTTCGTTTAATAGGTATTGCAAAAAGTGAATCCAGTCTTCTTTCAGTGACCACCGCGACCGTTTTTATCGTTGTTTTTTCGCGGAATCTGGTGTGCTAATTGGGAATTAAGTTGCGGGGGTTTTTTTTCTTTATTTTAAAGAAACAAGCCGGCGGCTGATCAAACTTTTTTTGGTGTTGTAGGAGTAGTGGCATTTTTTTTTTTTTTTTTTTTTTTTTTTTTTTTTTTTTTTTTTTTTTTTTTTTTTTTTTTTTTTTTTTTTTTTTTTTTTTTTTTTTTTTTTTTTTTTTTTTTTTTTTTTTTTTTTTTTTTTTTTTTTTTTTTTTTTTTTTTTTTTTTTTTTTTTTTTTTTTTTTTTTTTTTTTTTTTTTTTTTTTTTTTTTTTTTTTTTTTTTTTTTTTTTTTTTTTTTTTTTTTTTTTTTTTTTTTTTTTTTTTTTTTTTTTTTTTTTTTTTTTTTTTTTTTTTTTTTTTTTTTTTTTTTTTTTTTTTTTTTTTTTTTTTTTTTTTTTTTTTTTTTTTTTTTTTTTTTTTTTTTTTTTTTTTTTTTTTTTTTTTTTTTTTTTTTTTTTTTTTTTTTTTTTTTTTTTTTTTTTTTTTTTTTTTTTTTTTTTTTTTTTTTTTTTTTTTTTTTTTTTTTTTTTTTTTTTTTTTTTTTTTTTTTTTTTTTTTTTTTTTTTTTTTTTTTTTTTTTTTTTTTTTTTTTTTTTTTTTTTTTTTTTTTTTTTTTTTTTGTTGGTTTTCTTGGCTTTCTTTAGGATTTTTGGGTGTTATATGTAATTTTTTGTTGTTTTCATGTTTATCCCGGGAGTCCATGTTACTGTTTGTCTTCCAAGGTAAGAACAGGGGGGGTGAAACTCTCCCGAAATTGAATACAGTCCATATAAAATCGCATTTCGGTGTAATAACACTGGACCTCTTGGTTTTCAGTTATTTACCATAACATTTTGGTTCCTTATCGACCTGGATTTTGATCATTCAGTTCAAATAGATTTCTAATAAATTTAAAAAATAGATAATCATCGCCTCCTTTTGTTTCGTTTAATAGGTATTGAAAAAAGTGAATCCAGTCTTCTTTCAGTGACCACCGCGACCGTTTTTATCGTTGTTTTTTCGCGGAATCTGGTGTGTACCTAAATTGCGCTGATAACTCTTTTTTTTTGTTTTTTGAAGTGAACTGAAAATGTATTCAGAAAACCATTGAAACGATTACACCTGCTGTTCTTTCAAATGCTCAGGTCAGGTTGTAGAAATTTGTAAACAACTGAAGGTAAAGGGTGCGTCATTTCTAGTTTGATTGAAAGTTCACCATAAAAAAATTCTCCCTACGTTTTTCATTGCAGTAGTTGGTGCTTCGTGCATCTATATACGGGGTGATCTAATATTCGATTTTATCCATAGTTGGGATTTAGAAATAGTTTATATCCAAGCTATTATTAATATTTTCATTGCATATCTCATTATTGGTCAACGATGGCTGATAAACTTTAAAAACTCACAGCTTTGCGATTAACCGAGATTCATCGAATGAATGAAATGATGGATTGTGCGATTAAAGCCAAAACTGATGAAAACTCACATCCAATTTTCAAAATGAGATATCAGTTTGTAGACCTTATCAAAGATGAATTTTTCAAACAACATAATGGAATAATTTCTCTGATTTCTACCGACCCAAATGTGTCCTTTGAAAGCGAGGATGACATTAGGAAAGACTTTGAAAATATTTATTGTAGTGTTAAGGCGATCCATTTTAGTTTATTTGAAGACAATAAAAATATCACTTCTCAGTCCAATCTCTCCCCATCAAAATCGAATATATGTTTACCCGACCTTCAGTTGCGTACATTTAGTGGAGATATTACTAAATTCATTCTTTTTATTGATATGTTTAATTCGACAATTCATAATAATAGTAGACTCAGTAACGTTGAGAAATTCAATTACCTGACAACGTCATTGAGAGGTCCGGCTTTGTCGCTTGTTCAAAAAGTTCGTGTTACTGAAGCTAATTATCCTATAGCTTATGACAAGCTCATCAAGAGATATAAGAATGATAGACTTATAGCTGCCGCTCATTGGCTAGCCATTGAAAACACTCCAAAAATGACTTCTGATAATCCCGGACAACTGAGACTTTTATTAGATACTTTTGAAGATAATTTGGCTGCTCTCAAGATAGTTCAACTACCCGTTGATCAATGGGATTTCATTTTAGTGCAAATGTTGTTGCAACGTGTCGATCCAACTATTGCCGCGAAGTTTGAAGTGTATCATATATCAGTAAACGAGTCGTCTGATATGCCTAGTTATGAGCAGCTTTCAACTTTTTTGAACAAGCGATGTAGCGCTTTAGATAATGTACCGTCCATTAAAAAGGGACAAAAATTCAAATATTC
>JAVJAQ010003341.1:0-12942 GCA_032362365.1 Zygogramma bicolorata | reverse complement strand
TATATATACAGGGTCCTGCAACAGTGGCGCGGTGTTCCATATCTCTATTTAGGAAACAGATAGGAATCTAAATTTCTACAATATTACCTTATTGCTGGAGCTCGACAAAATTAAAATATTGGCGGTCACACAGGGTGTTCGATTTTTTCTGGGCAGATCCCAACTGTGTTTTTTTCAAATGGCAACCTATATTTTTTATCGCTTTTTCGGTTTCTACATAGGAGATAAAAGGTACTTTATGCATATCTTCACTTCGAAAATATTAACGGATTTCGAGATATCTAGCATGACAGGTTTTTTTCCCGATATTCGTCACTCAGAATAATTGAAATTATAAAGTTGTGCCAAGTCCAATTGAAATTTTTTTTTGGTCAAATATTCTACATTGGTAACACTCTCAAACGTTATATCTGAAATCGACCTGTGATATACAGGGTATGAAAAACCGCTTGCCACATATTGTAAATGAAAATTCGCAGAATCTTCCTTATTTCAAATGGAACACCCTGTATATTATTGATCTATAAGAAGCGCCAACGAAACCTCTACAAATTTCATCAAGTATTCCCTATGGCTAGGTCCAACAGTTTTTCTTAAATAAGCATTTTTTCAAAAAATGGTAATTCTTCCTATTTATTTCTACGCCATAAAGTCAATGAAATACTTTTTTTTCAAAGCGAAATCCATTTGGCGACTGATACGAATATACAAAAAATATCATGTTTCGTTTTTGTACATTATAGGATGTCCTATAGTGTTTCTTAATTTTTTTTTTCGAAAAATGACAACACTTTATATCGCCATAATATCAATGATTTCTTTACTGTGAAATCCATATTCGACGACTGTGATCGAGATATAATATGATATGTTTATAACACATTTATTCTCTAAATAGAACACCTTGTAATTTCTTCATTCGATGCATAGTTTTTGTCCAACCCTTAAAATATCGCGCCATGCCTAAAATCACCTGTTGCTAGATAAACAAGTTTTGAATTACACAACAAAATGTACGTTCTTTAATAGTGACAATAATTTCAATAATCTCGAAATTTCTGCCATATTCTTTAGGACTAAAACAACCTTTCAGCGAATAAAATATTTATTTGAAATCAAGTAGTCTGGCAAATGACAGATCGAAATATTTGCCTGCAAACGAATATTGAAATCTTTAGTGAATCGTGAAGTTGAACTTTCGATATAATTTCATCAGAATGTTGTTTTCAAAAAGTGATTTGATTGATATGATTTTCATATTAGGTGAATCAGACAGGAATTGTTTATGGGCAAGTAAAATTTATTTTCAACGGTATCCAAATAGAAGGCATCCAGATGAAATATCTTTCCGAAAGGTCTTGACACGATTTGTTGAAACTGGATGTATCAATTATTCTAAACATGAGCGTATCAAGCCAGCTACCAATGAAAATAATGAATTGCAAGTTCTTCTTGCTGTTGAAGAAGATCCATGTAGGAGTCAACGAGAAATTGGAGAAATAGTGGATATAAGTGAGAGATCAGTGCAACGAATTTTGAAGAAACATCGCTCTCATCCGTACCACGTTCAATTACATCAAGAACTACTGTACGCCGATTTTGAGAATAGAGTGAGATTTTGCAATTGGGCCACGGGAAAAATTCGTCGAAACGAATATTTCTTCAATAACATTTTGTGGTCGGATGAATCGACATTCCATAAAAATGGATTTGTGAATCGACATAATTACCATTATTATTCGACAGAAAATCCCCACTTATTGAGACAGGTGGATTATCGACATAGGTGGTCGATAAATGTCTGGGGAGGCATCATTGGAGAATATGTAATTGGTCCATACTTTTTTGAGGGACATATGAATGGAACAATGTATCTCAATTTCTTACGAAATGATTTACCAGGTTTGTTAGAAGATATTCCTCTTGACCTTCGCAATAGAATATGGTTACAACATGATGGTGCACTTGCTCACTATTCGGCAGAAGTGAGAGATCATCTGAATGAAGTATTTCCCAATAAATGGATAGGGCGGAATGGGCCTGTCAGGTGGCCCGCTAGATCACCAGATTTAACGAAACTGGATTTTTTCTTATGGGGATACATAAAAAATATGGTTTACGTCGAGCCACCAACTTCGTCCGAAAATATGCGACTTAGAATAACGAATGCTTTTCGCAGCATTACACCAGCTGTCTTGCGCAGGGTAGAACAGTCTTTCAAACATAGACTTCAGCTCTGCATTCAAGAAAATGGAAGATATGTTGAACATATTTTATAAAAGTTTCATTATCAACCTTTATTAAACTTTCCCTTTTGTAGTTTTGTAGTTTGCCAGTTAACAAATTTCTAGAACTCAAGCTCTGAATTCATGAATGTACACCATCACATGAAAAAAAATTAGTAATATTCATGATGTTTTTTCATTTGATCTTGTTTGGTTTGATATTGCACGATTTATGGGTGAAATTCTGCATCCAATAAAAAAAAAAAAAAGAAAAAGGTGATAGGTACATAGATTTATTTCGTAAGAAATATTCGTTTGGACATTGAAACAAGATATCTTTTGTGTATCCTTATCAGTCGTCAAAGATATTTCGCTATGAAAAAAGTCTTTCATCGAGTTTATGGCGGAGGAATACGAAAAATGACCATTTTTCGAAAAAAATGCTTATTTAAGAAAAACTGTTGAACCTAGCCATAGGGAATACTTAATGAAATTTGTAGAGGTTTCGTTGGCGCTTCTTATGGATCAATAATATACAGGGTGTTCCATTTGAAATAAGGAAGATTCTGCAAATTTTCATTTACAATATGTGGCAAGCGGTTTTTCATACCCTGTATATCACAGGTCGATTTCAGATATAACATGTGAGAGTGTTACCAATGTAGAATATTTTACCAAAAATAAATTTCAATTGGACTTGTCACAACTTTATAATTTCAATTATTCTGAGTGACGAATATCGGGAAAAAAAACTGTCATGCTAGATATCTCGAAATCTGTTAATATTTTCGAAGTGAAGATATGCATAAAGTTCCTTTTATTTTCTATGTAGAAACCGAAAAAGCGATAAAAAATATAGGTTGCCATTTAAAAAAACACAGTTGGGATCTGCCCAGAAAAAATCGAACACCCTGTGTGACCGCCAATATTTTAATTTTGTCGAGCTCCAGCAATGAGGTAATATTGTAGAAATTTAGATTCTTATCTGTTTCCTAAATAGAGATATGGAATACCGCGCCACTGTTGCAGGACCCTGTATATATATATATATATATATATATATACCTCAGCATATTATATATATATATATATATATATGAAGCAAGAAGTAGTCTATTCTCTTAATTCCGTAGTGAACTGGATGCGCTGATTTATTATTATTTATTCAATTATGTCACAAAGCGAGTCAACTCTTTTTTTTCATGAGGTCGAAACCCACCCACACAAGCAGATACCTACACGCCAAATCCCACCATTACCCCACACAACAGCAATCCGTAGTCAACAAGCTGGTGACCCGATCTTTTCGTATAACGGAAGCAACAAGCAGACAAAAAGAGCTAACAGAGACGTCCAAAGCACTTCGACAAAATGGCTATGGAATACACTCAATCGGAAGGGCAATCCATGCGCAAACAAATCCAAGCGAAACAAGGACAGAAGACCCCTTCAAAACCCAAAAAGTCAGTGACACTACTGACAAAATCGGAAAACTAATGAAAAAACAAAATATACGAACCGCTTTCAAACCTCAAAGTACCATTTTGTATTGCTTACCGAGACCAAAGGATAGGATTCCTCTTGACCACTAAGGAGTTTATAACATCACATGCGATGACTGTGATGAGCAATGTATAGGTCAGACGAATAGGAAATTGTCAGCTAGAGTGCAGAACACAAAAATAGCATAAGGAGGAAACAAACATCTTCCGCTCCCTTTCATCACCACCACCACTAGACTGGTCACAAAATAGATCTCGTGGCAACAAAGCAAATAGCTCAGGTGAACCATTTCAGAACACTATGATGAGGCAAGGGGCGGTACTAACAATGACGCGCACGGGTGCCACTACTACAATCTGGGGTGACAGAAGCGAAAAGATCCGGAATGTGTGGAGGCCGCTTATCCAAGGCATGGACCGACTTCGGCTCTATGAGGAAGAATCTCGCGCCAATACATACATTTTCCGCTGGAAATCGATCAACGTACTTCTAGTAGTAGCACACGTACACTCAACTTGAAACTTAGTTTCAAGATGTATTCATACTATTTTATTTATTTCTTAGTTATTTTTTTTATTAATATTTTACATTTGGTAACTTGTCACAATATTATTCCATCAATTTCTTTCTTTCAATTTTTTTGACTATTATTTCATATTAGATATCTCGATTTTTTGTAACAACATTATTTTCTTTGATCAATCAAACCTTAATTCTATTATTGACCAAAAAACACATTTCAACATTTTTTTATCCTTCCGTTCTTAGCAACAGGTTTCAAAAGAGTTGATAACATAGAAAATGGAAGTCAAAACCTTTTTCATTCATCTTAGTATTTATGGTGTTGAAAGTGACATTGTCGTTGAATAATTTTATGCTGCTTGGTAGTTGAGTTGCTTAGTGAGTCCACTGTGATAGCGACAGATTCTCCTGGTACAATTTCATCAGAGAAAGCCTTCCTGATAATCAGCTGGCTGTCAGAGGAAGTTTCCTCCACAGTGGATGACTGCCCCGGAAAGGAGACAATAATGGGTATTTCGAAGGTAGAAATGACTTTTTCAGTTTTATAGCTGGTTAAATCTTTCATTTTAATCTCTGAACATGATTGATTTTCCACAGGATCAATCTCATATTTGTCGTCTGATTATTAACAGGTCATCCACCCAAATTAACAAGTAAATTCTGATTTTACTTCATAAACATTGATATACTTTTGATCTGCAAGAATTTATAATTATCATGAAATTATTGAATCTTTCCAACCAGCATTCAGGGCTTCGATTCAAACCATTAAGTGTTCTTTTAAATTCAAATACCATATTTCTATTATCAATACCAGTGGTACATTTTGGTGGAAAGATGAAAACAGGTTCTCTTAGTTCGCCATTCAAGACTGCTCCTTTGACATCCATTTGGTGGATTTGAAGATCCCATTCAACTGCTAAGCACAGAAGTATTCTCAAGGAAACCCTTCTTCTGGAGTATACATCACTTCTTCAGGCATTTTCTTCTGTGGGAACCCCTTCGCTACGAGCCTGGCTTTCTTATAGCATTTATCATTCACAATTTTCGGTGTGAAAATCCATTTGGAGTTTTTGATTCTTTTATTATCAGGTTTCGGAACGAGATCCCATGTTTCATTAAATTTTCTATCAATCAATTCCTCTTCAATTGTTCGATTCCAACTTTTATCACCTATATAGCTTCTTCATAAGATGGAGGTACTTCTGTTATTGCTGCCATAAAATCAAATTCATAGTCTTCATATTTTTTTGTTAGACGCCCTCGTCTATGTATTTCAGTTAGTCCCGATATCAGTCACTCTTCCCTAATTCCATCTTTAATTTGATTTTCTATAACATAACCTTCCTGTGATTTTTCTTCTGACTGGCCCACTTCAACTATTTCTAGCTGCGGTTCGAATTCTTCATTATTTGTTGTTATATTGATTCCATCACATTTATTCGGATTCTTGTTTTTTGTTTTCTGAAAATAACATCTCTGTGTACAATGATTTTATGTTTCTGTTCGTCCCACAAGCGATAACCATTCAGACTATATCCAACAAAAACATGTTATTTAGTTCTCTCATCTAGTTTTTGGTACAGTTTCTGCGGGACTTCTGTTTAATGAATAAGCAGCAACTCTTATAGCTTCACACCAGAAAGATTTCTCAAGACCTGAGTGAGATATTTAGAGAACGAGCTTTTTCAAGAAGGGATCTATTGAGGCGTTCTGCTTCTCCATTTGATAGAGGTGTGTAAGGGACCGTTACATCCATAACTATTCCTTTTCTTCGATACCAGATTTAAATTTCATTGTTCACAAACTCTCCTCCATTATCACACCTAATTTTACCAACTCTTAGATTTTTGATGGCCCCCATCTCTTCAACATATTCCTTCATGTAAGTTGCTGCTTCATTTCTATATTTAAGAAAGTAGACTACTGTCTTGTGTGTATAATCATCCAAAATTGAATGGTAATGAATCATCCAAAATTGTCAGAAAGTAATTTTTATCATCATATGTTACGGGAATAGGTCCTGCTATATCAGTACGTAGCAATTCCTATGGTCTTGTTGATCTACACCGTTCAGATGTAAATGGCAAATGGCTTTTAAACATACTTCTCATGGGTTTCCAGATTTTTCGAAATCATTTTTTTTTATATCGAAGCCAATTGTCATATCATTATGTGTTAACCCTTCCATATTACTTACGCTCAAGTGTCCTAGTTTCCAGTGCCAATCTTCTATTTTTTCCTTCATGTGTAGGTACTATCGATGAGTTTTCTCTCACTTTATTGGAAGAGTCTATCAGGTAGAGGCCATTTCCTGATTATCAACACTGCCTGTCATTTCTGACAAAAATGCAACTTTTTCACCTGGTTTCTTCTTTGTTTGTTTGTTTCTGAAATAACAATTCTTCTCTCCATGATTGGTTTTCTTATATATTTCACACATCTGCCCTTCATTACGATTATAACAGTTCTTCGCAAAATGTCCCATATTTCACAAGAAAAATATTTGATTTATTTTTTCCAGAATAACCTTTTGAATAACCACTTCGTGCATCATATTCTGGATTTTCAGCAGTCTGGTTGACCTTCTCTACAATCAACCTGATGTCTAATCTGTTATGGTTTTATTCATTTCTGCAGTCGATTCCCATGCACTTTTAAAATGTTTATATTGTTCTGGCAGGGTAGATATAATTATAGAAATTAACATTTTGTCATCAATGTTTTGACTCAGTGCTTCTGAACTGAATGCTAGGTTTTGTAATTCAGTAATATGCAGGAACATGTCAACATCTTTTGCATAGGTGGAGTTGAAAAACTCGTGTAACAGTATGCACTTTTGTTGCTCTGTGTCTTTTTGGTAGATGTCACACAATTTCTAATACATTTGGGCTGGTGTGTCACAAGTCATTTTATGCGGTAACACCTTTTTGTCTTCAGTTGTAATAATCAATTTTTTGGTTTGTGCATACACTTTTTTTCCATTTTGTTTTTTTTACAGTACCCTCGTCTTCTAATTTTGAATCTCCTTGCAATATTTCGAACAATTATGTGGATTCACAAAAAATTTTAATTTGGAAATTCCAAATTTGAAAAGTTCCGGCATCTTCCACATCTTCGATGTTCATTTCTCCCTTAGAATACGCCATTTTGTTTTTACGGTTATGGTTTCCACGCTGCTCACAAAACTTCCGGATTTTATTTTATGGATATTTCGAAAATAATCCTTGTTTTACTACAGATATTTAATCGCGTTTCTTCTGGGCCCATAACCTGTTGTTTTATTTTATTTAAATAAAGCTTTCAGACTGACTTTTTGTGTTGTATTCATCTCAACAACAGAACATCATCTACATGAATAATAATTACTGATCGAATACCTACTAGAAGAGAGTACAAGTGCTGCCTTACAGCATTGACACTATTATCAATGCTGCAGTCAATTGGACATTAACAATGTTACCAATATCTAATTCATACAAACTGCAGGATTGTAATAATACAAGAGAATACCAACACAGTTGACTTCTCATCTCACACCATCGGAACGTTGTTTCCAGCCCCAATCTCCAGACGATGGAAGCTCTTGCATCGGCTCCTCAGCCTGACGAAACACTCGACTCATGTAGGATGCGTGAAACATATGGAAGGATAATGCGTCCTCTGAAATCACAAAGGAACAAACAATAATGATAGAATTCATTATATTTGCATCGTCTCGCATATTTTTCATATCTTTTAATTTCTCACAGAAATACTGACACGCCGAATATCACTTAAAAAAAATTTAAAAGAGCAGCACGGGGACTCTGATAAATAGAAACGTATATTAGAATCGAAATGTGACGTCAAAATGACGTCAAATTCGACATCTCGGCAATGTAAGTATAGGACCGAGATGTCGAATTTGACGTCACATTTCGATTCTAATGTACGTTTCTATTTATCAGAGTCCCCGTGCAGGTTTGATTTCTCCGTATCTTCGATATTTTAAGATGGAAAGTCAACTGTCGCACTCTCCCAATCGCCGCAAAGAAGAACATTTCAACCACTGGCTGCGAGTGCGCTGATGAGTGTCGCAGCAACTGTGGGTGCATGAAAAAATATATTGCTTGTGGGGAGAGGCGCAAGTGTAATTGTTCAAGTAAAAAAAATACAGGTTTCATCGTAGTGTTCTTGTTTTCCGATAAGAATTTTTTATCGACCAACCACCGTTATGAGTTTCACCTTTTGAAAGGTAAGGCCTAGTTGATCTATTGCTCGCACAAGTTTCGACTTTTGAAGTTTGACGTTCGTCAGCTGGTCAAAGAAAAAAAACAAAACCATATAAGAAATATATCGAATAGTCAATAAAAAAGCATAATATGATTCAAGTAACTAGGTGTGATCCATAATTTGAATAAATGAATACTTGATTTCCATAAACTCATGTGATAACAGTATTCATAAGGAAATATTATAATATAATTATATAAACATTCTGAAATTAATGTCTTCTTCTGAGCGAAAACTTTCGCAATAAAATATAATCAGGTTAACATCAATTGTATTATGAGAATGAGAGAGAGAGAGAGAGAGAGAGAGAGAAAGAGAGAGAGAGGGAGGGGAAGAGAGATATAAAGAGAGAGAGAGAGTAAGACCGCTCTTGTTAGTGAGCATTTTAGGCAACCAGACCATGCCGCAATATGGCTGCATGCCCCGTGGGGCATGGTGAACGCTCTACGTGCTGAACAATCTTCTAGGCACGGCATGGCGAATGGAACAAAGCCGGGTGATTTTGAGCAAATAGAAATCCATTTTTTGATATTGGGGCCCCGAGGATTTCCAAAAATACTCAATTATGAGTAAATGATTGATTGTGAGCATATTAAAACAAATTGCATCATTCTATATGCCTCGGTTGCCGAGTTAGAGCTGTTTCCAAATTGATTGGTAAAATATTTTCAAAAGGGGTGTGGAGGGGTGACTGTAGGGGGGATTTGGTGGCAACTGCCTTAAAAATGACCCAAGGGGTACATAAAACCTTCATAGCAAGTGGCGTTCCTTAATCATTTATTGCAAGGTTGATGCGGTTTACATCCGGACTAATGTGATGAAATGTTCCAACGGCTGTATTTACATTGTTAATATCCCAGCATTCTGCCCATTCCATTGGTAATAGATAATTATTCAATCCACGTACGTCAGCATCAGTGAAATAGTAGTAATACTAAACATATTTGAATTTTTTGTCGCTCGCATTGTTAATATAAATACTGAAAGTATATGCTTCGTGATGAACTGAGCTAGGAAATGAAGGATCAATACTTGCTGAAATAACATCAATAGATCAAAGATTAGAAAACAGTAAGTCTAAAAATACACCTCTAGTATTAGGAATTACGACATATTGATGAAAAGTAAGAAACTGGGCTATAATTGTGGAACAGTTTCTTGGATGGCAATATGAGGATGTGCCTAGATTGCCACTTATCCATGTCATTTCGGGCAGATTGAGGTCACCACAAAGAGAAAAATCTTGCATAGGGTACTTAGCACGTGATTCTTCAACAGCTTGCACGTGTGATAAAAACTTTTATTCAGAAGCGTTTGGAGAAAGGAGCACTCCACAGAAGATGAACTCCTTTTTGTTGTACTTGCAGGAAACAGACAATTGTTCTGTGTCATCATTAATCAAAACCAGTTTTCTAGCACTCACACGTTCGTGAGCAGCAATCAATATTCTTTCCCCTCTAGATTTCTCTCTCGTTGATTGAGATAATAATAATAATAATAATAATAATTTTTATTTGCAGAATGAGCAGAAAGAAAACAAAAATAACAATTATCAACATTTCAATAATATATGAATCATGCTGCAAAACAGGAATGACAAGCAGTAAAACTGATACGAGTGTCATTCCTGGTGACTAGTGTGAAAAAAAATACATGTATCTTGGCATGCGAATAGATATAAAGAAGATGGCACTGTTACTCTGTTTCAATTCAGTCATTGGCTTGAAGAAGAAAATCTCTATAACATTTTCTGAAATTAGCAGTTGACAGTGTTCTGAAATCTGAAGGAACCCGGCTGTAAAGATGGTAAACTATATACGTGAAAGACCTTTCAAAGATAGAAGTTCGATGGAACGGTGGAGATATAGCTCCCCTAAATCGAGTGTTTGCATTATGTACATCACTTCGGAAAGTGATTTTATCATAAAGATATGGAGGTGTCTTGTAATATTTTGTGACATAATGTAACTGTATGCAGTTCTCTTCTTGCAGACATATTTATCCAATTTGTTTCTTTCAACATGTATGATATATTCTCATATTTCCTTATCCCATGAATGTAACGTAAACATGACTTCTGAACCCGTTGAATGCGATTAATCTCGGTATTGGTTAAGCAAGGGCCGTATATGACATCACAATAGTTGAAATGGGACAGTACCAGAGAATCAGTAAGAAATGTTTTTAAGTTCTTTTCTAAAACTTGTCGATGGGGAAATAACATTTTCAGGTTAGCATAAGATCTTTTTACGCATTTACTTATGTGAGATTTAAATCGCAGGTCTGTATCCAACTCTAAGCCCAAGTTTCTGGCAGTTATGACACACGGTATGTCATTACCATCAATTTTAATATCAATGTTCATTTCAATTTTATTTCTATTTTTACCAAAAATCAAAATCTGAGTTTTAGATGGATTTTTAGAGAGATGATGTTTATGTGAACACAATACCAGCATAGATAATTCCGAATTAATGACCTGATTTGTCAAATTTATCTCGGCATGGGATATGGTGAACTTGATCTGAGTGTCATCAGCGTACATGTATGACCTGCATCCAACAAGGAAGCTAGTAATATTAAACGTATATAATGAAAACAGTAAATGTCCTAATATAGAGCCTTGTGGCACTCCACAGTATATTTTTTTTATATCTGACTTACCACTGCAAGTCTCAACGTATTGAGCGCGATTAGTTAAGTAGCTCTTGAGTAATTTAATTGCACTATATGAGAAACCGATATAGTTGAGTATTGCAAATAAAATACAGTGATTAATAGTATCAAACGCCTTTGAGTAATCCAATAAAATAAGTGCTACAACATGCCCTTCATCTATATCTCTGAAAATATCATCTGTTACATCTAACAAAGCAGTAGTACAGCTGTACCCGTTTCTGAATCCTGATTGGCGTACAGGTAATATGTTATATGTCTGAATATGTGAATTAATTTGAAATTTCATTATTTTCTCTAATACTTTGGATAACACTGGCAAGATGGATATAGGTCTCAGATCATTGAAGAACAGAATATTTGACTTTTTCGGAAGTGGAATTACTTTTGACACTTTCCATTCATCTGGAAAAATGCCCTGCCGCAAACATGTGTTGAAAATATGAGTGGGAATATGCAAAGATTGCGGACAGCAAAGAAGCAGCATATCAATCTGTAGACCATCAACCCCAGTTGCTCTCGACTTTATATCAACTAAATGTCTATAGACAACAATGCTATCAACAGGAGAAAATGAAAATTTCGAAACAAAGTTATCCTTTGAATTATTGTTATAAAATGAGAGCAAATCATCATCAACTGGTTTCAAGGTACCAGAATCCAAAAGAAAATTGTCGTTAATTTCATTTGGTAAATTCATTACAGGTGGTAAGCTTCTAGAGTTAGTTGCTTCATTCATTATATTAAGTCGCTTCATGTTTTTCCACATCAATTTACTATTTTTTCCATATATTTCCACAGAATGTTTGAAATATGCCTTCTTTTCGTTTTTGATAGAAGAATTAGTCAAATTTCCAAGGTCCTTGTAATATTGCCAGTGATTTTCATTTTTAGTTCGCTTATATTTTTTGAAGGCTTTGTCGCGCAATGACATCATGAGTTTGATATTGTCAGTGAGCCATGGTGGTCTTGGTTTTTTTATTTTCCTGGCAGTCACTGGCGCTAATGTGTCAAATATATTCAGAAGAATTCGATTGAAACATATAACTTTATCATTAGCATCATCCAGCCGATATACATCCTCGAAGGGGGCGATTAGTAGGAAGTATTCTAGCAATTCCTTGTCTATATTTTTTAAATTTCTTGTAAAATATGTTTCGTTAATACTTGTTTTAATGTTAACATCTAAAGTGGCAAACACGAGTTGATGATCAGAAATACAAAAAACGTTCTTACATCCATAATCCAAAGAATTGATTTCATTTGAAATAATAATAACATCCAAGAGAGTGGAAGTAGTACTTGTTATTCGGGTAGGTTCAGTTACAATTTGCTTTAAATTGAAAGTATCGATACAGTTACTGAATAATTCGGTACTTTTATTCTCAAAGTCGAGGAGGTTGATATCACCTCCACATATGATATCATTACAAAGGGGAACAAATTCTGATAAATTATCTTCAAAGTTATTGAGAAAATCATTAAAATTTTTATTCGGTGGCCTATAGAGAGTGCCGAAAATGTATTTGACTATACCAATATTAAAACTTACCCAAAGCTGTTCGACAGCTTCGCATTGACCCACCTCTAAAGTTTCATAATTCATATTAGATTTGATATATATACCAACACCGCCTCCTCTCGAATCTCTATCTTTTCTAATAAAATTATAGCCATCAACTTGTAACAAATAATCAGGGGTTTCTTCAGTCAACCAGGTCTCACAGATTCCCAACACATC
>JAVJAQ010003340.1:0-45588 GCA_032362365.1 Zygogramma bicolorata | reverse complement strand
AGGTACGCCACTGCAAGCGGATATAAAAAACGTATTGAAGGTGATGGAGGATCATTTCCTTGGTAATTTATAATCACCTGCTAGTCCAAACCAGTTTCTTGCTATAATTTAAAGAAAGTTCTGGCCGCAAGTCTACGACTTCTTAATGACAGGAAATGTTCAGCTTCTACAAGATCAAATTCTTTCGCATTTATGATATTGTTTTATAATGATGATATGAAACGAAAGCGTATCGTGCAAGGGCGTATCTAGAGTACTTTCTAGGGAAAGAATATTCGAAATAGAATTTCAAGATTGGTTAAAACGGGATACCTTTATAGAAGAAGTACCTAGTTATACTTTTGAGTATGCAACTAACGGTTTTTTTCTATCAGTTACACAATTGAAATTTGATTACCCTGAAATGTAATGACTGTTAAATTACTATATTAGATGTATGTATCTGCAATGAATTCAAGTCAAACAGCATAAAGAAATATATTTCAGTGTTCCAATTCCTCAATTTGGGAATGTTATGCCAGAGTGATTTCATCTGGCTACTTTGAATAACTATCAAATCAGAATACTGAAAAACATTGCATAAGGGTGTTGTTCAAAATTATTGTTGTTTCAATAGGAGACCCATGACTTGGCATTCGAAAATTACTCTCAATTCTAAACAACATTTTTTCTTATTTCTAAAATTTACGTTATTCTTGAACGAATATATTATTCTTTTACCTGCCCTGTATGCTATTTGACCTAAAGCCATTCTGAGAAGATTCAATATGATTATCGAATAGCACTGTATATGTTGGCCCTTTTGAAACACGCCAAAAAACTTCCTGTTTCAACAAACTTCAGTGGAAGTGATAAATAAAGACTATTGAATAAAACTTGATCAGCAATGAATTAGTTAGTATTTCATACCATTCGAGGAAATCGTGAGTGAGTGAAATGATTTACAAAGAAATGCCCTCTGAGAATCATTAAATTATAATTATATTTATTTTTCTGTAACTGAGGAGTGCCAGAGGGTTCGGTAAAGGGAAGGCAAAAAAATGACAAATTTTACTAGGAATATCAATGGATCTATTTTTAATTAATAAGAAGACATCCTCTTTGCCGAGTGAGTATTTTCAACTGGAGTTCACCAACAATTTGAGAAAAGGAGAAATAGTTGAAAGATAAATGAACAAAGAATGAAATGTAAAATCATTTGAAAAGAATAAAAATTATACTAAAAAAATATCCGTTGGAGTGTGCATAATGTTTATATTACTGATATCTGCAATCGTCTTCAAATTATATAATTTATCAGTATTCCGGTCGATTCTGCTGAATCTCGAATATGAATGAATATTGAATAATGGTTACAGACAAATGTAAATGACCTGTAAATACAGTTTCGTATCGTCTTTCGTTCGGGTCGGAGTGATATAGTGAGATGTTCTAAAAAAATTGTTCTAAAATTGTTCGTTTCCGTTAACCAGCTGACGAACGTCAACCCTCAGAAGTCGAAACTTGTGCGAGCAATGGATCAACGAGGCCTTACCTTTTAACGTGCGATTACCCAGCACGGTGGCCCGGCGAGGATTCGAACCCCGACCTTCCGCTTTATAGGCAGATATGCTAACCACTAAACTACCGATGTGCTAGCTAACTTGTTCGATTAAGTGATTTATCAATTGAGATCTCAACACAAATCATGTCGAAAATCATGACATTTCGGATTTTTGCATCACCAGTAGAACCTACTGCTTATTTTGAAATCGAAACGATCATTCTCCAACCTCAAGACAATTTTTCCAATACAAACAAGAGTGTAAAATAAAAGAGAAAATGGCTCAAGAAAATGTATCATTTAAAGATGCCGATAATATGGTAATCAACCCCACTTAGGCCAAGGTCACAACCAATAATAGATTCAACATACTGAATTTTCCTGAGTTACCATCTTCTTCTCATATAGTCCAGAAAATGAAGCTGAAAAAATGGTAAAACCTCGCAATTTTTTCGTCCAGCACCGATTTGTACAAAAATTTAGGATTAGGATTATTTCACCCTCTAGTTCATTTTCTTTATTGTGCCGTTGTTCGCTTTTTGTTTTTTAGGGGTGAAAACTACCCCTTATTGTCAAAAATTATAAAATAACATTAAAAACTTATATATGGGTAAAAATAGTTAGATAATGATTTTTTTATTAAGATACAATTTCATAATGTTTCAACCTACCCTTGATGAAAACTACCGTTGAAAACATTGGAATTTTTGTAATATCTTCGAACGTTAGAATACACTGGTGAGAAATCAACGAAATATACACTTACCCACGCATACACGTGAGCAGATGTTTCTTCTGCCCTGTCTTCCAATATGAATGGAAAAAGGGGAACATATAACGTATAACAGCCGAATATACCGGTTATGTAGATCACTATAGTCGGGCCGTTCAAAAGATAGAGTTCAAGGACGAGTGAACAGTGAATGCCTGCATCTATATATAGCCTGCGCGGTGTAGCCACGCCTTCTGAACTGAAATAAATGAAGAACTGTTTACACTGTACTGTACTCATTTGTGCTTTGTATTTACGTGTGTCACATTAATTAAATAACATGGATGGAAACACTCTTTCACCTCCAAGAAAAAGATAAAAAAAAGACATTCAACTGTAGAGGAAAAAGGTGTAATAATGAACACTTATAAAAAAGCATCCCAAGAGTTCATGGGAGAACAGGAAAATGCGACGTTTTTGTTGAGTGGTGTAAATCGGACTTGTAACATCAGGGAGAGGAACATTCAAAAAGTGCGTGCCGTTCACGTGATCATTCTATCTTTTCAGCGGCTACACTATACGCACCGAAGCGGGTAATTCGAATTTTTCAAAAAAAAATTGATCGGTTTTTCAAGCATGGCTCGTTCATTTTAGGTGATAAAAATTTTTTTTCAGAAACGATTTTGTAAGGCTATATGAATGAAATTACTCAAGGTCCCTTAATTTTCAAACGGGGAGAGTTTAAAGCACTTGAATAAGGTGATGTTCGATTGCAAATGTAGGTGTTAAACGGCCATATCTCGCCGAATATTCACTGTACAGAAAATCTGCACACAGAGAGATTATTGTCATTAATAAAGCTACAATTTAGTACTATATCGTTTTTTTTTCGTTTCTTTAGTATTTTGGGAGATATTTTTAAGAAAAGGGTTGAAAACACGAAATTGAAAAAAATCGTTTTCTCTTTATAAATTTCTCTTTAGATTTTTCTAAAATTAGGGATTTAAAATTGGTCAAACTTCGTGGGTGTATTGATAGTACATGTATAGAGAGAATCACAGAAGGGTGGCGATCAATTTCATTTAGGGGGTTCTTTGGGGGTTGTTTTCACAGATTCTTTTCGTGAAAAAAGCTGATACCGATCTTATTTTCATCACAAGTCGGTTAATTTTCATGCTAGAGAAATTTGTTTTTTCGAAAGCTCTAATTGACTACTTTAATGAAGATTCTATGAGCTTCCTTCGAAAAATGCAAATTTTTCTCGTTATTTCGCTTTAAATCTTTCAATTTATACATTTGACAAAAAAAGCTAAGCATTAATTTGCTGTACCGTATTTGTCGTAGAAAAATTATAAAAAAAGCATTGTTTTTGTCTTTTCAAAATCTACAGTTTGGCTCTCCACACTTTTTTTTATAAAATGCATATTTTTATAGTTATTCGCAGAAAACATTCAAAAATTTCGATTTTTAGACAAAAACATGTTGCTTTCAAATCCGAAAAACTATTATACTTTTACGAAAAAAACGCAAGAAACATTTTTTTCTCAGAATTAATTTTGCCGTCTATTCCTACAGTTAAAAAGTAATGAAAAATTTCCACCCCCGAGATGGGATGGCAACCACCCCCAAGGCTTTAGCGTACAGCGGCATGATATAGAAAATGATTTTTGAGCTATTCCCTACCTTCTGTGAAAATTTCAAATAAATCCATGGCGGACGAAAAAATTGCGAGCCAAAATGCTGCATATTCTGGACAAATAGCTATAACCACACACAATTCAATAATCTACAAACCCAAACTGAATCTCCTTCAAAAGAAACGTAAAGTCATATCCCCTCCACTAACCCTCCCACAATGAAAAGAAACGTATCACCGTGAAACCCATTATTTCTAATCCACACGGGAAAGGTTTCATGGAAAACAAGGAAAGTATCATTGAGGGAATATGTAGATATGTACATTATTCATATAGATAAATCCGCAAATATACCACCCATAGATATAAGAAGTTTAGTCTCCAACCTAATAAACCCAGAGCTCATATCAGATCCATTAGAAATAATAAGCGAAAATGACTCAACCTACTCATTATCAATCCTTCAGTGGAACTCAAAATTTATAAAAATAAACCTATTTTTCTGAATCTTTTGTGAATCTTTTGGAAAACACCACTTATGATTCATTGTTATTTCAGAAACATGTTTTGAAGACGGCGGAAATAATTTAATTGAAGGTTATAATCTTATATCGAAAAATAGAGCCGACGGATATGGCGGTGTTGCGATTCCAATAATATAACTTACAAAAATATCCATATAGAAGCAAATTATAAAAAAGGAAAAGAAGCAGTGGCGGATCCACAGGTGGGGTTTGCGGGTCCGCCCCCCCCGCCCATTGGAAAAATAAGAGATTTATTTTCAATTTTTATCTGCTACTAATTTCTGAATTTTGTTAGGGAACGAAAACATGTCACATGAGCAAGACAAAAAAATAAAATAGAATAATTTTTTTTGCTTTAAAATTGAAGAACTTTAATAATTATTATTACATTTCATTGAAAACTAAAGAGCAGGCTACATTTAAACATAGTAAATTTTCATTTTTCAACAACCAATTTCATCAATTTTTTCAATTCAATAATCCTCCAATTCCTAAAAAAAATAATTCTCAAGAATTAAAAATAGTACAAACAAGATCTGGATTGAATGTTACCCAAACAAACAAACAAATTTCGGTTAAAATTTTTGGACTCACCGATTGTTCGTTCCTTTTTTTTTCTGGTTCAGTCGGTTCAGACGCTATATCAAACCGAGTAAAATATGAAAATAGAGTCCTCTTCATGTTGTAGGTTCAAAATAAAATGCTTTTTTTTAACTACTATCAAATTGCAATTTTTCTCGAAGACACTTTAAAGAAAATTGACACTTGTCAGGCTTATCGAGGAAAAGTTCGAGAAATTTCTGACAGTGCTGCCATTGGATCCTTTTTGGCGCAGTATTTGAAAAATTAGACTTGTTACATTTGTGATGAGTATTGTGTATGACGGTAACGATTTGAATATACTACGTATGAGTAGAATATGCTGTTGATTAGGCTAAATCAAATCGATTCGATTTAAAAAAAGTAATGTTTCGAACCTACTTTACCTCCTGGCTACACCTTCAAATTTTGCTTATGTCAATCTCTTTCACCTTTTTTTTATGATCTTGACTGGTTGTTGCTATACGGTAGCTCATAATTTTCTGTTATATATATATATATATATATATATATATATATATATATATATATATATATATATATATATATATATTTATATATATATATATATATATATATTTTGAGTTATAGACCCCCCCCTTGAAACCTGATCCTGGATCCGCCACTGAAAAGGAGTATATGCAGTCCACTTAATTCCATCGAATATATATGTCATTTCGCTGTATAAAGCACCCTATAATGATTCCTTAACATCATCAGACTAAGAAAAATGTTTAGACCAATTTGAATCTCCGGTATTAGTTTGCGATGACTTTAACTGTCATGTTTCATGTTTCCTATGTTTCTCCATTACAGTCTTGACATCAACTTCAACGAATTACACTCAATCTCAGTGAGTTCGATAGGTATGTCCAATTTATTTCGGTATTGAGGGACCACTAAAAATGCACTCGCGACCCATAAATTGAGAAATAAATTGGACTAGATAGTAGTTACTGGTTTTTTCGAAAATGTTCCTCAAATCATCTTTTGTAATTGGTCTGAGAATATTATATTCAGTAATATTTCAGATTCTCAGAGATCATGTGCAAAAACTCTTGTAATCATTTGTACTTCTAGTTATGAAAGCCATTTTGGAAGCCGTTGATGATGATCCGACATTGTTGAAAAGTCTAAAATCTCGTGCTATTACCTCCCCAAATGTATTTTTTCTTTTGAATGATAATTTTCAAATATATATTAAGTGTCAAGATTTGCACCTCACTAATAAAACAGATTTATTTATTCCAATTCAGAGAAAACACTTAAAATTCACTATTTTCATGGTATCTCGAAATGACTTACATTTGAAATTACCAATTTTTTGATGACTCATTAATTTGGTAGTTCACACTATGGAATCGTCAATTCACGATTGATTGAAGAGGCTGATACAATGGGTGTCGTAAATCACATTTCACTATTAGCTATAAAACTCCGCAACTCATTTTTCATTGTCTTTATCAATTACGTAGTAATAAAATTACTTTTATTGCCTACTTTTTTTTTTAATCAGTTGTCGGTGAATGATCCAACGAATAACATAAATGTTAAGTATAAGACCAAAATATTTTCAAAACTAGCCACTCTCATTCAACTCGTCACAATGGTTTCATTTCCCCCTTTAACCAAAGAAGATGGATCACCAGCCACCACTGCCAAACGAAAAGCTAATTTATTTGCAAATATGTTTGCTGGAAATTCTACTCTGGACTCATTGGGAAAAGATCCCCCGTATATCACGCCTGTCGACAGTCATATGTATGAGATAATTTTTCATCGACAAACTATAAGAAATATTTCAATGGACCTGAAGACGAATAAGGCTTGCGGATCTGATGGAATCCCAGCAATTGTTCTGAAAGCATGTGCCCCCGAATTGACAGCAGTAATTTGCGAATTATTCAACTTTTCATATAACCTGGGGATTTTTCCTAAGATCTGGAGGAGAGCAAGAGTTCAGCCCGTTCCTTAAAAGAAAAAGAAAACTTTACCGTGTAATTATAGACCAATTGAATTGCTTTTTATCATTTTATCATTTCAAGTCATGGAGAGAGCAATCAATATGAAGCTCATCAAATATCTAGAGAAATCAGGAATAATTAATGATCGACAATACGGATTTCGCCATCAAAGATCAACCAGTGACTTATTGGCTTATGTTTCTCATATTTGACAGCAATCAATCGAGAAATTCGGAGAAACGATAGCTGTTGCACTCGATATTTCAAAAGCGTTTGATCGAGTTTGGCATCGGGGTCTCCTTTCTAAGCTGCCGTCTTCTGGTTTGCCTCCTCTGTTGTGTGCTTTGTTGAAGAGTTCCTTGTTTGATAGGTTTCTGCATGTGGTTGTTGATGGAATATCATCTGATATTCTCCCAATAAATGCACATGTTCCACAGGGTTCAGTTCAGGCGCCTACTTTGTTTCTGCTTCATATCAATGATTTGCTCGAGAAAACATCTTGTTCAATACATAGTTTTGGGGACAACAGTACTCTTCATACCAGTTTCTCTTCCTAAGTCCCCATACCAGCTCGAGAAACAAGAATTCAAAGAAACATTCTCGGCAATAAAATTAACGACGACTTGGCAAAAATAATGGAATGGGGTAAGATGAACTTGGTGGAATTCAATGCTACGAAAACCCAGGCATGTCTCTTCTCAAGAAAAGCCGATCTATCATCATCAAATATTCAGATGTCAGGATTAACAATTCCTACAAAATCAAATATCTCGATGTTAGGAATTACGATCAGTGATAATCTCTCATGGGAAAACCATGTGAGATCGATCGCTTAAAGTGCTTCCCAGAAACTTGGACTTCATTTTCGTGCGAAGAAATACTTCTCGTCAGCTTCTACTGATCTACCAGGCTCAGATACGACCTGTCACGGAATACAGTTCTCATGTGTGGAGTTCGTTACCAAAACATTCATTGAGGCTTCTCGATTCCATTCAGAAAAAGGCAATTCATCTTGTTGGTGATTCTTCGCTCACAGACTCGCTCACTTCATTGGAACATCGTAGAGAAGGATCGGAGACTTGTCTCTCTTCTATAGATAATTTCACGGTCGATGCTCTTCCGAATTGTTATCAATCGTTCCCCGCTTGGCATTATCTATACGGATGACTCCACCCCTTTGGCGTGAATTTGGAAACCTGTCGAACCTCGAAGTAAATGTTAATTCGTATCTCCTGTTCCTTGGTTCGCGCCGTGTTCTTTGAACATTACAGGGCTTCCCTTTCGTGTGAATCTGCATATAAAAAAAACGCTTCGTTAAGCTGAAATGTTATATCCTCGAAAAACATGTATTTTTAATAAATGATGGCGTTTTTATAATGATAGGCTCCCAAAGGTTATACATATTATTCGTCATTTCACTGATAGGAGAACATAAAATGGCCCTGCTGCCATGTCTAGGATCGGGCATCGCTATAAAAAAAAAACAGATTTTTTTTTTAGGTTTCTGTAATGATAAGTCTTCCGTATTGTGATTATTTCTCCTTAAAAAAAAACGGCAGCAATGTTTGAAAGTCGCCCTCCGCGCTACCGATTTTGCGTTTCAAATCTACAAGACCAATTAATTTCACGTGTTTTCGATTTTTTGAACAAATGAAAACAATGACAAAAAGTATGGTAATAATTTGCGCGATTTTCAATTCGATGAAAAACTTGCTGCTTCTAGGGACAAATTGTTGGCATTTTCATTCTCACAACTTGCTTACATTACAATGTGGATTCAATTTAATTGCATGACTACCGTTGACGAAAGCGAAATGCAAATATTTGACAATTTCACACTGTGAAAAATGCTGCTGTTATTGCCAGGCACTGCGAGCAATCGAGAATAATCGTCACTTACGATTTGGATTTGCCAAAATGGCATTGCTTATCCAGTACAGCGAGAACCCAAAATATAACTATGTTTCCATAAACATGAATGACCAAATTTTTCGAAAAACCGTCATTCTTTTTGTATAACCCTCATTCAAATTTCAAAATTATTTCATTTCATTTTGTATGAATTTGCTTCATACGACGAATAAATCATTGAAAACTTCTCAGATTGATCTGTATCGATAATCAGCAACACAAAAAAGAAAAAACAACAATGAAAACGGCTGAAAAGTCGAAAAATATCACAAAAAAATGCGATTTCATTCGTTTAAACAATCAAAGACACGTAAAATTGCAGAAACCCAAACAAAATGTTTTGTTTACTTTTTCTATAACGCTACCTGGTCCTAGACATGGCAGCAAGGCCATTTTGTGTTCTCCTATGAATGAAATGACGAAATATATGTATGACCTTCACGTGCCCTATCATTGTAGGTTTATGGCCGGTTGCACCTCTTCGCTTAGGTTGGACTTAATCTAGACATAACTTTAAGTTTGGAAATCTGTATGCACCGTTTCTCTAAGAACTTAAGTGTCATGTAAATGACAGCAAAAAGCAGATATTCTTTCACTTAATCTTTCTCAACCTAGTTTCGAGCACGATTGCGATCAGAGAATCCACAAACGAGAGCTGCGCAATTATAGAATGAACCTCCCGTATCAGGACTTGGAATATCATAGATCGTTCAATTGGAGTATGGAAAAGGAGATAGAGATAGCGTGTTGTAGACTTCGATTAAAATTTGAGACAACACAAGTGTTGATTGTTGCCTTAGCCATACTGCATAATATATGTAGAGAACAAAATTAGGAAGATTCCAAAGATCCTAAAGATGTAAAAAGGTTTGTGGAAGTCGTGAACCAGGATGAAGTTCCCAATGAACTTCCGTTTGTTGTTGTTGGTTTTGTTGGTGTTTAGACTTGATGTTTTTTTTTGTTTGGTGATATGATACTGTTTGTTGAAGTTCATTTTTAAGACCTATTTTTTTTTTGATATATTTTTTGTCATGTTTGTTTAGTCACTGCGTTTCTTTCAGTTCTGATTTGTATTTGTCTAACTCAAACAGTATTTATTCCTTCTCTGGTCTGCTAATTCTCTTCGTATGAGGTTGTTGCTTCATACACCTCTTTTTTTATCGTTGCCAACGAAGCATATTCGTCCACTAATTGACTAGCAGACAGGTCTACGTTTTTTCAGCCTATGGTTTTGCAACCCTTTTATTGATAGACGTTTCAAATCGGATGCTGCAGTTTTTTTGAAGTCTTACAGACAGTAGGAATAATAAAAAACGGAAAATGTCCTTATAAGTAACTTTTGTACTACTTTCGCAGAAGGTGCTACATCGCTGAACTCAGGTTCGGTCTAGCTTTGTTCCTTTTTTTAGGTTAGGTTGGGTCGGATTGGGTTAACTAGGTTGCAGAATATTTGGTGAATTTTTGCAACAGGCATCATTCGGGTATATTCGGACTTCGGAGACTGTGGGTGTAACGAAACGTGAGTGCAACGGAGCGCACCCACTCTGATTAGAGAGCTTCGTGTTGCTGTGTTCGAGATTTGCATACTTCGCTGTTTATTCTCTACACTCGAGTGTCACTGGTCTTTTAGCCCATTCTATATTGTTTAGCTGTGCTGAAGTCATCATGTCTGAGGAAATCAATGAAATTCACAGATCGGAACCCTGTTTGTTGCGAGTTTAGAGCAAGAAGTACCTACCATAACCGTGACGTGAGAGAGGCCGCTTATGACAGACTAGTTACGAATTTGAAGAGAATTTCAGTTTGTTTTTGCTGTATACCTCTCCGGTCCACCGCAATGTGTATTCACGATAGAACATGAGATCGCAGCGCTAGCGCGGAAAAACGCGGAACTGTCCATGGTTAGATTGTCATGTTTACATTTCCATGTGTATATAATATGGAACTTCGATGTTCTCGTGTTCCTTTCGGAAAATTTTCAATTTCTCATCAATTTCTGTCTGAGAAGTGACTCAATCGACAGTTGAATACTAGAAGAACATTTCATTGAACGAATTCGAAGGTCATCATTATCAAAACATTGTAAAATTCGAAAGACTCGAATTTGTTTCCAGATTTGACTTGAGTTTATAAGTTTCTGCTATCAAATCGGGCTTACTAAACGAATATTGCAACCTTAAATAATTGAAAATTACTTCTCTCAGCTGGAAAAAGTTACTTCGATCACTTGAATATAAAATTTATTCGATGTATGTAAGCAATAATAAAGTATCAGAAATGGCAGTTTTCAGCTGGTTGATGTGATAGTCCCTAATGAGAATTATGCATTACACACTAAATTATACATTATCACCCATACCGTTAGCGATTGTATCAAAGATTAACTGGTTTATATCCAGAACTAGATAACAACAAAAAGTAAATATACGCTCACAATAAATGAAAAGCAGGAAACCTTCCAATTATTTCACTGTATCATTTCCAAACTCCTTGAAAATCTCCACAATCGCTATTGAAGCTCAGACACACACACAGATCACAAAAATCCAAAATAACTGAAGAGTCAACACAACAACCCCATATAAACACATGCAAACTAGAGCATGGCGCTCTAACCGTTGAGTGTTCTCGCAAAGGTCGATAGGGAGCGTATCTCTTATTTTCTATCACGAATGGCTGACCTTTTTTACAAATAGTTTTTACTTCTGTGTTGCGTTTCGAAAATCTGTCAAATTCCAGATGTTTTGCATATTTGACGAAAACAAAAGGAAGGACATGTAATCATAGTAGTATATACTAGACGAAAAGAAACGTGTATTTTCAAATATATCATTTAGGGTACGTCCCAATTTCTTTCAAAAATTCGAACTTCTCATGAATCGCGCAAATCCAGATATGAGGCTGATGAGAAATGATGATAATTTTTTTTTTAATTTTGGGTTCTGAAAGTTTTATCATTATCGAATTGATTTGTGTTTGTTCTCAAGTTTTTTAGTTTCATATCATTAATCATCATCGATAACAACATTTTCGTTTTTGTAAAAAAATGGTGCTCGTGTATTTTAATGCTCTAATGTGATCATGATCAACTGAAATTAATAGCTATGGTCATTAAAATATTCTATCGAAATAATCATGGTCCGCGTCAAATTGAAGGCCAGCCCGAAACAACATAATTATGTACTCTAACCAATCGGCATACACGGTGATCCAATGAAATGAAAAACAATTGAGGAACCTCACACCTAAAACGGTCATCAGGATCGATTTCTCTTTCGTCATACGGTCTAACTTTTTTTATATTTTTTCTTTTTGCTGAACCTTACGAGTGCGCCCAGATGGAAGAGCCTTGTGCGGACAAGGGTTCCAAAGCGCTCTGGGGTGTCTTACTGATTTTCACGGTAGCGCCTCTGCTATTTCAACTGTAGTGAAACCCAGAAGAATCCACAGTGCTACCGGGTTACAAACTATCAATATTTTTTCCTGGCTGGCAAGAAGGGCAATCGATTGCAAACAAAAGCAAGTACTGTTTGATTGGGTAGATATTTGTGACGTAACACAAATTTGAATATAGAACAAGATGAGATACTGAATCATTCTTGTCGTCTTTCACTGCATAAATGTTACTGAATGTACAATTTTGGGGTTCGGTTTCATTCTCATTCAATGTCTCTGTTATTGGTGATGATAGTCATATAAATACTGTCTTCATCTAATCTAAAACGTTCAAAAGAGCAATTTTTATATTTATAATTCGTGGGTATTTTTTTTTGCTATCATGTAAATGAGATCATCTGGCATATATCTTGGAGGAATACGACAATATCATCGGTTATTTGAAGAACAACTCCAAGCAAACAATATTATGTATATATGTATAAAACTAAATAAAATGTGAATTTTCTGAAGATATGTGTGAATATAAAATGACTATAATTGATCACTCATTTCAATAAGAAGGTTAATATAGTGTGTTTTTTCAAGTTGAAATCGAGAATTTCACATTTCAAGATAATTGGAATTAAAAAGGTTCAATTTTTAGTATATACATTTGTTGGAACAATTTGATCTTCCTTTATATTCGATTTACTCATGAAAATTATCTGAGAGTATATCTCAATAAGATGATTTAATTTTTTTTATTCAACGAATTTTCTGATTGAGTAATATACAGTGTGGTCCACTAAGTCTGCAACAAATGGGAAACTTTCTTATTATCGATTTCTCAGAAAATTTTATTCTTGACAAAAGTTGGTGCATGTTCCAAAACTATACCAAGTGTACCTGAAATGGCTTCATGACAATCACCATACAGGATAGGCCAAAAAATATGAATTTCGTTCAAGAGTAAAGTACCCTTATTTCAGAAAATATAGAAAAATGTTGAGGAGAAAAGTTGCTTAGAATTTAAAGTTATGTTCAGATACGAAGTCATGGCTTGCTATTCGATTTTTTTTTCTTTTGGAAAATTTTGAATTACCCCCGTATGATACATATTTTTACTATTTTGATTCAATATGTATTTGAAGTAGCTACAATCAAATCGGTTTGGAGTATTTCTTGTCAAATTAAAGTGAATTTGTATAATTTACATGGATTTGTATTTTTTTAGGTGAGCGTCAACTTCTTGTTTGTTGCAACGATATTTAACAGAACTCTAAAATAACACAAATACTTTTTTCAACGAGCCAAATACTTTACTAACTACATAAAAATATTTGTGTTATTTTATAGGTCTGTTAAATATCGTTGCAACAAACAAGAAGTTGACGGTCACCTAAAAAAATATAAATCCATGTAAATTATACAAATTCACTCAATTTGATAAGAAATACTCCAAACCGATTTTATTGTAGCTACTTCAAATACATATTGAATCAAAATAGTAAAAATATGTATCATACGGGGGTAATTCAAAATTTTCCAAAAAAAAAAAAATCGAATAGCAGGCCATGACTTCGTATCTGAACATAACTTTTAATTCTAAGCAACTTTTCTCCTCAACATATTTCTATATTTTTTGAAATAAGGGTACTTTACTCTCGAACGAAATTTATATTTTTTGGCCTATCCTGTATGGTGATTGTCATAAAGCCATTTCAGGTACACTTGGTATAGTTTTGAAACATGCACCAACTGAGAAATCGATAATAGAAAAGTTTCCTATTTGTTGCAGACTTAGTGGACCACACTGTAGACAATTTCTAAGAAGAGCTTTTTGAAATAGTGTTTTTTCATGTAGACAAAATGTTAACAGAACTGTATGTAATCCAAACAGTGTCCCTCATCAAAGACATGTTCACTTAACATCTCTCTGGGTGCAGTCTACTATCACTTTTGTGTGCTGTTATCCGATTCTTCAATAACCAGTATATATATATATATATATATATATATATATATATATATATATATATATATATATATATATATATAAGTGGAACCACCTAGGGTAGACCAGAGAATTTGATAATCTATATATATATATATATATATATATATATATATAGGGTGTCCTTGAATTTTCTTAACAAACGATATCCCCGTTATTGAAAGAGAATGAAAAATTGGCATCATGTCGAACATCGAATGGGCTCTCACATAACACACTGAAAATACTCTCTTGAAATGACACCCCCAACCCTATTTTTTAAAATGGAATCCCCCAAATATTTTCGCGGAAATGGAATCATTTCATCATTGTTCATCTGGCGATAAACCCAGGTCATAGTTGAGCTAATAATTAGTTTTATAAAGTTTGGGAGTGGGCTGAATGAAAAGTCTAGCCCTTGACATCATTCTACAAAAAAATGATTTGATTTTTTGCGAAATCTAACGAAGAGAAGTGTAGGATTAACTCGCTACACTCCAGAGCAGTAGTAGTGGTAAATGTTAATAACGAGGTTTTTAAGATAAACAACATGCCCTATTGGGAAATCGAACTCGGGACATTTCGACCATGAGCCGGGCGCTCAACTACTTGCGCCAACTGCCTCCCCACTTTAGGAAATGAAAAGACAATGTTTGTTGACAGTATCAAGAGGTACAGAGAAAAGGAATATATTGTCAGAAGATAATCGATGTCGAAATAAGGGTCATACTTACGAACTTCAAATCCTATTCCTCACGAGTCAACATTGCGCTTGGTCTGATATGCGTAACATTAGAATGTTGCTTCATTACTTGAAATTGTTCATTGAACAGAGACGTACACAAAATGGATATCGAATTATTGGATTTTTATTACAACTTTCACAGACCTATTCCAATATTGAGTTATATAACAAAAACCAACTAGTGAACTCAGTGTCGTCCTGTCTGTCTAGGCGAGGCCATTTCGGGAGGTGAATTAGTCCAGCATGAATCACATACAGAACAATGCTGCTAAATAAAACAATAGCTTTTAGCAATGTTCGTCAGTATAATCGACAATAAGCATTGTTCGTAGAGATACATAGTCGACCATATGGAAATATTATTTGAAGGGATGGATACAAAGGGTAGATGACACTAGTGGTTTCGTTTCCAAGTCATGTCTCTTCTTTAATTTTTTTTTTACGAGCGTCGTAGCTTGAATCACATATTTTCTTGATTACTTATACATAATACCAGGAGATAACAATCAATTCAGAAATAGATGGAATTTTTAGATCATTCATATTTTGAAGATTATTTCAACGTCTAAACTTCCATTTCCTTCATACTCTTTTCTCGTCAACTCTACTTTGAAGCCTCGTTGTCTTTCTTTCAACATTTCAGTCAAAGTGACAGACAGAACTCTGCACCTATTTTCCCTCCAGAGTAGGAAACTTCTGTCGTACATTGGCAAGTTAACGGAAATATCGACGTTATACTGTAGATGGCGAAACTAAAACTATTTGAATCCTTTTTATTGTACTTATGGTTTCTGCGGTATAATGCCATATATTATTTCCTTAGGGAATAATGGCGAGGGTTTAATAGTCTCTGTCTTTATTCCCTGTTGTAGTCCTATCAAAAAATGTCTCGAATTGAATATTACCATGGAAGAGATATAACGAAACTTCAAAGTGTCAGTGTCAAACGCGTAGGTAGTATTTCTATTGAGTTGAATGAAACTGAAGAATCCGTTATTCATGATAAATGCAATAATGACAATTATTCTCTCGCTATACTACTACCCCGCCGCTGACGCGGCTCTGTTCGTGAAAAAATCCTCGAGAATAATCATAATCAGCTATCATCTTTGACTCGTGGTATAATCTACTATTACACAGGCATTGATTAACAATATCTCTATGAATATACAAGAAAAATCTGAATTTTCAACCTGGAAATTGGAAGTCACAACCAAATAAACCTATACAGTTTTCTTCAAAACGGACATCCTGAAAAACTAATCACAAAGAACCCAGTGCGGTGCGAAAATAATGTTACAGAAAGCCATTTTTGGAAAATAAAAGAAATTCAATTGCTTTCTGAGTATCAGTGAACAAGTTGTTTAGGTTGAAGTAGTGTGCCTGCGAATGAAAGCTTTGGAAAATTCATAAATTCAAAAATATATATATTTTGGGGTTGAATTTTCAGTCTCTCTCCATGAGAACTGAATGAGTTATTCGAGTAGCTATGTTAAAACATGAAATAATCATTGAAATAATCAATGATTGTTTCACTTGAGGAAAACTATTCTTTGGGCTGATCAATGTACATATGAATGCATTTGAGAAATTTATAACTAGATACGAAAAACATACCAAAAGTAGTGGAAAAGCTCAATAAACAGATATCAACTGAGTGCCCGTTCTTGCCATATAGCCAGGGGAGTAGCTGTTTTACATGAACTTTTTCTTTTTTGTGAATGAATGAAACGTCTTTGAATGATATACACGTACCTATCAAGAGAGGATGTTTGTATTTTTTTATTTCACTTCTTTCATAGAAGTTATAATTCATATTTTTTTAATCGGAGAGGAAAAAAACCAAAATATTATTAATCAGATATCAACTTTATCTGACAACTTTCTGAGAAGTCGATTCATCTGATCTGAATAAATAAGCATTTTCATGACACATCAGTTCACCTGACTACTAAACCGAGCCTTCGTTGTGAATTGTGATATTTATGAACCTTATAAATATTATTTTCCAGCATTTGTAATGCAGAAGAAATATTTGGAACGTCCTCGATACCCTCTCGTGTTGGAAAATACATGTCAGTAAAGTGTAGAATGAGTATTGAATGAGAGTGGATATTATAAACATTCCTAAAATTGCCTTGCTGTGATATTCTACGTTTTTTTATGCCTCACCTCTTTTATAAGACTTGTGTAAATCACTTTTGGTATCCAGTATACACAGTTTTTGGGGGTGGCTGCAAATAATATTCCTAGATCGAGAGCAGACTTTAATAAAGTATTCCTTTGTAATTCGATGCTTTCTGTCAGTCCTCTGACAGAAGAGAGACATGAAATAGTGGTGTCGAAGGCTCCTCTTCAGAATTCAGTGATTATTCACAACCAGTACCTATCTGATCCACAAGTTTCTTCGAGTATAGTATTTTTCACAGTAAATGGTATTGGCTTATTAACTGCAATAAACTACCCGATTTAATCCCATTGTGTAGAAAATCATCTGGTAAAAGATGCAAATGTGCCACAGGGTCGAACTTAAGAAATTTGAATTTTGCATAATGTAGGAGATATACAAGTAATTTATTTAAATGTTACAATTCTATTCTATATTTAGTTCAGTGTCGCTATCGCTATCCTCATCTAAATTAATTATAATTGGCGCAATTGATTTTACAGAAAGGTACGAGTTTTCAACATTTATAACAGGACTAACAGAACTTTTCCAACTCTCGGTAGGAATGTCATTCATACAGTTCCTAATTAATTCTACCACACTACCACTCAAAGTCGGAGAAGTATTTTTTCCGCGCACGCCCGATTCAAGTTGGTGCCACATAAGCTGTATGGGATTGAACACGCAGTAGTAGGGAGGTAGTCGTAACACTGTATGTCCCAATTCTTCTGCAATTGTATCACAAACATAGGTTTTTTTTAAAGAAAATGACTGCAGCACTTGTAAAAGTTCTTCTTTTGTATAATTTTCCTCAAAATATATGTCATTTGCAGCCATGAAGTTTTGAATCTCCAATTTCGTATTCTTTGAGCCAGGAATTTTTTGCAATTGTCGACTATGATAGCTTGCGTTGTCCATTACTATAACGCTGTTTGGCGGAATGTTGGGTAACAGACAATTTCTAAACCAATCTTCGAAAAGCTCTGCTGTCGTATCTTCGTGATAATCAACACAAGAGTCCTTAATATTTTTGGCAGAAAGCCACATAGCGTTTGGGATCCAACCATTTTGTGATCCTGCGTATAATATTGTGATTCTCTTCCCTTTATTTGATGGTACTTTTGTTTTACACTTATCAGAGAAATCAGACCATCCTTTGGAAGGGGTATCATGCGTGTCAAACCACGTCTCGTCGGGGTAGAGTATTGGCCGATTTTCAGACCGGTAATTTCTTATTGACGTTATATATTCAGAACGCCAGTTTATTAAACGTGTGGATAATTAAACGTCCATTATTACTTGTCTCTTGTCAATTTTGCGATATTTAAAGCCCATTGCAGACAGAGCTCGCCAAAGAGTAGTGAGGCCACAGTTGATGTGAGTTTCGTCATTGATGAGCCGCTGTTTCAGACTTTTGATTGTAGGGACACGCTGCTCATCGTACATAGTGTAGATTTTTTGCCTTATCAAATCTTTTTCCCAGTCGTCTAGACTTTTTGTGACACCGGAATCTTTACGCTTTTTTCTTGATTCCATGGAATTTTCAACAATTCGTCTAACTGAAGTAAGAGGCATCTTCGTCAATTTACTGGTTACTTTTGATGCAGCACCCGCGTTATATCCTTGCTGAAGTAAGGAACTATACACATTTTTTATAATTATTTTCGCGTCACAAAATAAGTTATTCTTCTTTAACGAACCACTGGAAGAAGCACTATTACTCTTTATCCACGGACGCCACATACTGCCTATTCTGAACGTTGGGGTATAAAATATTTGCTATTAATGTCTGTAATAACAAATAAATGTTATAAAATTATTGCACACCGTAACACAAGTGAACACTTCCAATGAAATACAAAGACTAAAATGAACAAGAAGTGTAAGCTGTAATCCTCTACAATCCCTCTCTGAGAAACAAAATTACCTGAATCCGGTCCTTTTACATTTATGATGTGCATCTCGGATTTTACAACTCAAGGGTCTAATTGGTTTTATTATAATCCTTCAGTCAATACCATTTATTGTGAAAACTACTATAGCCATCGCTCTAGGGATCATTCCTTATATTTTCTTATTCGATGTCGATTCTCTCTTTCGTATTGCAGAGACTGAACGACGTATTGAGTCGAGGGGTTGACCACATGGGAATTCCGGTGTACAATTGATAGGAATTCCGGGGAATTCCGAGAAATTCCTAAATAAACTATAGGGATTATTATTAGGTAATTTCATTTTGTTCGGGGGTTGGAAATAATAGAACTTACTCAATAGACCGGGTGTTTCATAAAAACTACCGTATTTTTTTTCCAATGAAAAATTATGTTTTTTTATACTCATTTATTCTAACGGATTCAGAACTTGATTCTATAAGGAGAAATCTCAAATGATGCTGATAAAACAAACCTGAGTGGAATCAGACGATCCGTTCACTTCATTTTCCGACTGTAATGTTGCATTATATAGATGATTTATTTTGTTTCCGATATAATAAATACCAGCCCCAATGAAAATGTGACAAGTTTCGATATTTATAATCCAATATTATTCAGATTGTGTCATAATCATGACATGGTCTACTAAAAAGTCTGAATTTTATGTTCCACTCAGAAATCCCAAAAAAACTTGTGTGTGAATGTTCCGAAATATATCTTTCATATTTCGTCGGGTTTTTCTCGGAATTCCCAGTATTTCCGTCATTTAGTCTTGAAATTTTATCGATATTTTTCAAATTGACATATTTTTTCTATAGGAATTCCAAGGAATTCCGGGGAATTCCGTGAAATTTCTAAAGAAACTGTAGGGATTATTATTAGGTAACTTCAATTTGTTCGCGCAATAATAAAAAAGCATACAGTTGAATTTCAATATTTATATAAAATCATAATTCAAAAACAAAACACCGGTGTGAAGTAATCCACTTACTTCACACCCAACTCGACAAAGTAAGTTAGGACATTTGTCTTAATGGGGTGGTAGTGGCGACTTTTCAATTTGAAATACATTTTGTTCTTCATGATCTGATAGGCATCTGATATGTCCCTGGAGAGGTGTGTTGGGGAAGTTTTCAAATGATTCAATAACTTCTCTCAGTAAAATAGTACCTCATTCAAATATATGAGTAAGGCATGTGAAACAACCAAAAAAAAAATTGTTTCATAGTTTGTGCGGCCTCGAGAGGAGTGTGGTTGGGGGTAGTTTTTTCAAATAATCCGATAACTTCTTTCAATGGAATAGTACCTCATTCTGATTCGAGCGAATGAATAAGGCATGTGAAACAACCGAAAAATCTTTGTGTCGTAGTTTGTAAAGCCTCAAGAGGGGTGTGGTTGGGGGTAGTTTCTTCAAATAATTCGATAACTTTTTTCAATGGAATAGTACCTCATTCTGATTCGAATATTGATTAATTGGGCATGTGAAACAACCCAAAAAAACTTTGTGCCGTAGTTTGTGTGTTTGTTTCTGGGACCTGTGCGTCTGCCATTATTTTCCTCAATATTTCAAAAATGACGTAGAGTGAAATTTCAAGACGCCCTTGATTGTGAAAGACAGACTAGATCATAATTGGCAACTTGTGGATGAATGTTCCGAAATATACCTTCCATATTTCGTCGGGTTTCCTCGGAATTCTCCAGGAATTCCGGGGGAATTTCCCTTTGAAATTTCATCGATATTTCTTCAAATTGACGATTTTTTTCTGTAGGAATTCCGGGGTATTCCGAGGGAATTCCGGTTTACGGGAATTCCAGTGAACACATTTTCCCTCAGTGGTCAACCCCTCGTATTGAGTAGTGTCTTGAAGATTAACCTCATCACGGATTGATGCTCATTGGACCGCTGACTGTCCTGTGTGAGTTGGTTCTTCGGAGAAATATGTTTTTCTGCAAATTTCGACATTCCAGACAAAATTTCTTGATTGAAAAGTCAAGATTCACTTACTTTAAGGAAATGATATTCCATTACATTTGTTAGTGATGTTCTTCATGAATGAATCAAAACATATTGTTTATTGTTTATTCCATGAAACGTACTTCTCCTTCGATTTCTTTGGCAACGATTCTAATGAAGGAGTATTCACTGTCCCAACCAGCTCTGGAGGAGTCTCAGGAATGGAAATTTCATCGTGACTTATAATTTTTCTTTCGAGAACACCAGCAATAGAATTTATAAATATCAAGATTGACAATGATTCAACCTTACTACATTTCCACAGTGATCCAAGTAATATCATTACGAATTTCAAAGCACCATTCATTTGTGAATGAAATTATTCGCAATTTTCTTTCAATGAATTAAGATCTGTCGGATTTCGAACGATTTGCGGAAAATAGTATGTTCACCTCGTAGGAAACACCACACTCTGTGTTGCAATTTTCACAGTCGTCCAGAAATGTTAGGCTTCTTCTACCTGGTAAAAATGTACTATTACTATTCCTTCTGTTTCTAGTGCCACGTCGAGGAACTTCAGTCTTTTCTGAGATCATTTCTATTCTGTGATTTTATGAAAAGCCTCATCTTTATCGTTTTTTATCTTTGCATCTCACTTACCCGAAATAGATCATCAAAATTGATGATGATAAAACTCTTGGATATTATTCTGCAAAAGGTGAGGTGAGGTAAGTGAGACGAAGAAAAAAAAGATGCCTTAACGTATCCCAAAAATTGTTGGAATATTCGATGATAAGCATTTATGAATCTGTTCAAGACGATAGTGTCAAAGAGTTCAGAATAATGAGAAAAATTCCACCAATCGGAAAAAAACTGAATTCGTCTTAATTTAGTTTATGATTGAAACTTACCCTAGAGATCAATTACCCTAACACCAAACTGATATTTTGGCACTCGACGCGCGTTTCGCTAACAAGGTTAGCATCTTCAGGAGAAGTAAATTGATACTGAGTATCTGCTGAAGATGCTAACCTTGATAGCGAAACGCGCATCGAGTGCAAAAATATCAGTTTGGTGTTAGGGTAATTGATCTCTAGGAAAAGTTTGAACTTATACACCAAAGGTTCCATTCTTATTGTTCATCAGTTTATGGTTGCTTAAAAATATCTTATCAAATGCGTGATACAAAACACGTGCTCAAGAGCTGCTATAAATTATAAGTGAATTGCACTCTATCAGTTGAGGAAAACCTTGTCAACTATCAAATAAAAACCAAACATGTGGAAACATTATCGACTCGTAAATGTAGTAGCAAAATTCTCCGAAATTGAATTTTGTTGATACACAGCATTCATTTGTGAATGAAATTATTCGCAATTTTTTTTAAATGAATTAAGATCTGTCGGATTTCAAACGATTTGCGGAAAATAGTATGTTCACCTCGTAGAAAACACCACACTCTGTGTTGCAATTTTCACAGTCGTCCAGAAATGTTAGGCTTCTTCTACCTGGTAAACAATGTACTATTCCTTCTGTTTCTAGTGCCACGTCGAGGAACTTCGGTCTATTCTGAGATTATTTCTATTTTGTGATTTTATGAAAAGTCTCATCTTTATCGTTTTTTATCTTTGCATCTCTTTAAATGAATTATTTGGAGAAGATGAACATTAAGTAGTTCCTCAAGAGTAAAGTTACCTGAAATAGATCATCAAAATTGATGATGATAAAACTCTTGGATATTATTCTGCAAAAGGCGAGATTAGGTAACTGAGACGGAGAAAAAAAAGATGCCTCAACGGATCCCAAAAATTGTTGGAATATACGATGATAAGCATTTATGAATCTGTTCAAGACAATATTTTCAAAGAGTTCAGAATAATGAGAAAAATTCCACCTATCGGAAAAAAACCTGGATTCGTCTTAATTTCCAGTTTAGTTTATGATTGAAACTTACCCTAGAGATCAATTACCCTAACACCAAACTGATATTTTGGCACTCTACGCGCGTTTCGCTAACAAGGTTAGCATCTTCAGGAGAATTCAATTGATACTGAGTATCTGCTGAAGATGCTAACCTTGATAGCGAAACGCGCATCGAGTGCAAAAATATCAGTTTGGTGTTAGGGTAATGAATCTCTAGGGAAATTGTAAACTTTTACACCGAAAGTTCCATTCTCATTGTTTATTAGTTTATGGTTGCTTAAAAATATCTTATCAAATGCGTGATACAAAACACGTGCTCGGGAGCTGCTATAAATAATAAGTGAATTGCACTCTATCAGTTGAGGAAAACCTTGTCAACTATCAAATAAAAACAAAACATGTGGAAACATTATCGACTCGTAAATGTAGTAGCGAAATTCTCCGAAATTGAATTTTGTTGATACACTTAGCGATTAACAACGAAAATATTGATAAGAAGATCGAGTTCCGTATACGGATTCCAGTAATTGTATCATAAACAAATTCTCACATAATTTCATTTATTGAGGGTAGATGAACCAATTTATCTGCTTTTGATTTCCATTCATATCTTTGAAACTGAGAGTTAGGAGGACTATGCACTTATTCCACTTCTCAAAACTTTGAGTGCTAGGTCTTATCGCCCTAATATTTTTTTATCGATTGAAATAGGTTTGGATTTCTCGAAAAAATTCTATTTCTGCTGATGTAATTTAATGTTTCAATCAGGGCGACCTTAGAGAAATGTATTCGTTCATGTTTTCCAGTATTTGTATAAATCTAAATTAACGATTCATAACTGATTCTTGAACTGGCTACCCTCTTGAAATAAGATTGTTTACACAATGGACTATGTAAAGATCATAAATCATGTATAATGAAACATGTTTACCATACTGAGTTTTACGAAACCACGTCACGTGTTTCGCATTGCAATTGCTTCCGCAAACAAATAATTTGTAATGTATAATTCAACACACGTGCTGATTAGTTCTAATAAATAGTAAAAATGGATATGTCGGCGTATATAAGCTGAGAAATCATATCTACATGTATATTTGAATATAATCTCACAGGCCAGGCCACTGTGCTAGGTAACCGCACGTTGAAAGGTAAGGCCTCGTTAATCCAATGCTCGCACAAGTTTCGACTTCTGAGGGTTGACGTTCGTCAGCTGATTAACAAAACGAACAATTTCAGGTCATTTTTTTAGATTCAGAGACAGCTAGTTCTTCATTGCGGCACTTCAGAATTGGGCAATATAATGTTTTTACAAATCATACTGAACCCACTGTAAAATTGTTCGAACCAAAAGATCTATATGTTTCGAAGGTTCAAACAGTTGAATGATTTAAATTGAGTTAAAATTAAAAGCAGTTTTCGACGAAAACCGCTGCTTTACTGAGAGTTTTTACTCATAATGATTTGCCAAAATAGTTGAAATAATTAAAAAATGTAATAGTTCGAATGAAAAATCAAGAAATATTTCTTCACTCGATAATAATAAAAAATTGTTATTGCTCAATTTTGTTCAGAATGATTAAAAATCCTTTTTTCATTTTTTTTTCGTTCGTTTGAATATGGTTCATCCTTCGATTGAATTAGTGGAAAACTGGCCTTTGATTATACTAGTGAACAGTGCAAAAAAAAAATTGATTGATGGTATTCAATTGTGATTTTTCTCTGATTCTTTGTCTGAAACGGGTATAGCTCATTGGTCAAAAGATCTTGATACATAGTTATGAACTTTCAAAATTTTGTATAACTTTTTTTCGTTAAAGTATATTTCACAACCAACTTGATAAATATTATAGTATTTTATTTGAAGCCTGATCAATAGAGAACAGAATTCTTTTTCATCCACTCCCTCCAAAATGTCATTCCTGATAGTATGTCATTAGTATTGTCCCACTAACACTTCATAAGGAATTCGTATCTCTCCTCCCTGACAACTCACAAGATCCTGAGTAAGAGGCCTAAAAACACCCCCATCATACATTTTTTACTCAAATAACAGTGCTAATCGTTCTTGAACATTTTCACTTTGCTAAATACTGTGATTTGAAAAACGCGAGGTGTCCAAAGATCAATAAAACAGTGTGTGCACTGATGAAACTCCGTTATATTCATTCTTTTTTTGTTTGTTTCAGAACTGCAGGTGTGAAAGGAAGCATCAAAATCAACGGCAAACCGCGCCAGATGAAATTGTTCAACAAATTATCCTCCTATATAATGCAAGATGATTTGCTTCAACACCAATTGAGTGTGAGAGAGTCCATGGTGATAGCTGCCAACCTGAAATTGAGTTCTTCGATAGGGCATAAAGAGAAACTTGCAGTTGTAAGTCACTCATTCGAATAAAAGTATTGAAAACACTTGAGGATGCTGCAGAAGCATCGGTATATATATATAGATATATATATATATATATATATATATATATATATATATATATATATATATATGTATGTATATATATATATATATATATATATATATATATATATATATATATAAATATATATGAATATTTATATAAATGAATATGTAGTGAATCTTTTGGGGTTGCAGTCAGTTGTGTTGGGCTATATCACAAACAAAGAAAACTCTTGGTTATTCGTCAAGCTTTCGGCAATCTTTATTGCCTTCCTCAGGACGTCTATAATACATAATAATTTATCATATGATAATATAATGGAATGGTTACTGACTAACGTGAGATTGAATAATAAAAAAGGGCAAAAATTGAACATGAAAATATGAAAGTGACGTAAAAATGAATTTAGACATATGATATAATTTCACTTCTAGATTACGGTGGAAAAGTCGAAATAGAGGGTGATTTTTTCTTATCCTTCTCATACTTTATCAAAAAGGTGTGAATTTTGCTGAGACTATTTGAATCTGTTTTTTGTTCATGGAATGGTCATTATTATTTATATGTATCATTTCTAAAAATACACGCTTAGAAAGATTTATTTCACTATCCAAAATTTCAGCTTGTCCGTAATTCATACGGTGATCTCTGTTATTGACATGTTCTGATAAAGCACAAGAAATTACATTTTTTCTACAGTCACTTTTATGAGAAATAATACGACTGTTGAGTGTTCTAGATGTTTGGCCAATGTATGATTCAGGACAATCCATACAAGGAATCTTATAAATGACATTGGATCTATTTTCAATCGAAATTGGAGTCTTTATTCTACCATGTAATTTGGAAATTGTTACGATATTTTTCTTTGCTATTTCAATATTGTCTTTTTGAAAAATATTTATCAATTTTGGGGTTAATTCTTGTATGTAAGGTGAAGATTTGTAAATTGTAATGCTATTTCCACCTTGTTCATTATTTCCAATGGGTATTATTGGAATTGATATTGTTCTTTCAGAAAATAGTATTTTGTTAACTAGATGTCTTGGATAAGAATTTTGAATCAGGATGTCTCGTAATTTGGATAAGCTACGGTTCCTCAAACTTTGATGAGTGATTTTCTCAACTACTTTTGAGAGATTCAATCAGATTAATTTTGATTTTGTATCATTCCTACCATCCGTACAATATCAAACTTGGGGGGTTGAGAAACTACTGAAATTATAGTTATACTAGCTGAACCGTGCCCACTTTGTTTGGCGCTAATTATTTTTGTGATGTTATTAGATTGTGTAGTTCTTTGTTCTATCAGGCTCGTCACAAGGCTCTGTCTTCTGGGTGCACTCGAAAAGATGTTTGATAGAAGTCGAAAACGTTATAAACCCCCCTTCTACTACGAATAATTTCAATAAAATACGAAACACATCTTTCATCAGTTCTGTTGAAGAATATTAATTTATAGAACATTTGACGTAGATCGGACCAAGGATCACGTTATCCCTTACAAACTTTGTGCCTGTTTTTCACCCCCTTATAGGTGAAATTTCGGAAAATTCAGTGGTTTAGGCTGTGCGTTGATATATCAGTCAGTTATTCAGGACAAAACATATTATATGTAAAGATTAACAAAAAACCTCAGTAGTGATATAATTATAAAAGCTAGCTATATAGTACCATGGAATTTTTGTAGAACTGATAGTCTCCAATATCTTTGGTGAATATTATGTTCGTGTATACCGAACCGTTAGTCAGCGCACACCGTTGAAGCATCACATCCCACCCGCTTTCCTCCGACTTGATCTACATATATTATTATTTCTCACTAAATTTTTCGTTCAATCATTATTATATTATTTCATATTATTATTCATATTATTTTCATGGTCGGATCAGTATTTCCAATTATTACCCCCTATGAGCAAACAAACAAACCTCTTTGTAATATTAGTATAGATTCGTTCATTAACAATTCCTTCAACACAATGAAAACACCAATAAATCGATGTCTTGCCCAATTTTGAAATTCAAATCAGTATTCGAAAAAAAAATTATCAACAATAAGATATTTATTTTCCTCAATTAACCTGCCCCGGCAGGGCAGAGGGTGCAGTCGCCCAGGGCCGAAAAAATGATACAGGTTTCATTGATTTTTCTGCACGAATCCACCCCCGAAATCGTCAGAATCGATCAAAATTTTCATTTTGCTGAGGTCAGCCTCGGCCAGACTAAGTGTTTTTTACAGAATCATGACACACGTATAGTGTGAGATGAGGAAAACTTGTTTTGTGAATTGATTGAGTCCTTAGCCTGAGACTGTGAAAGTGGTTGAATATGCAGTGTTGATAAAAATGATTCTTAATTATGAGGAAAATATCACATGAAAATATAAGAATAACTCATGAGACTTCATAAAATGAAATTCAAATGATAACTTGCATACATTATCCATTGAAATTCAGTAGCAAAATGAACATTGACATCGATTGAAAAGACCTTCCTAACTTGAGTATTTGGACAACTTCACTTCGATAAAGAGGACTCAGAAAATAGATTAAATATTTTACAGAAGGTAACAAAACACTTTTATGTTTGACTCCGGGTCACAATTGGAATAAAATAGAATACAATAGAATTTAGTATAACTACTTTTCTTCGGGCTTGAAGGTCGTCGTTCTTTGGAATTTCTTCCTAACGTTTCGCTGGCGCGAGTGGTCAGCTTCTTCAGAGGCTTACTCATCTCTCGTCTATTATTCCGATAACTCAACGTTTCAATTCCGTGAAGCGTATTTATATTGATGCAGGTAGTCTGGAGTGTTAATTACTTCTGTCGGGTACGGAGAATAATCATCATTATTGGTTGTCGCACTACCTGCCGTGATTTCATTAGTTATTCTTGATTTCTCAGAATGGGATTCCAAATTCTGTTAAGACTCAACGCTTTCTCTTTTCTGTTGAAATTGTCCGCATGTTTTTGGATCTCTATTGCCCCCCGTACTAGTCGGCTATGGTAACCCTGGTTGGGGGCAATCAGTTTAGCATTTTCAAACAGAATCCTGTGGTCACCCTCAGTCAGTGCGTGTTCCGCCACCGCCGATTTGTCGGTTTGCCCCCTGTCTCTGGCGGTTCGTGTCGGCCTCAGTATTGCTTTTACATGATGTTTTTTTAGCGTTCGTCATATCCGATCTGTCACACCTCTTATACAGGCTGATTCACGGTGGATGGCACATTGGACGTTTCTGGTGAACCAGACAACGGATCACTTTGAAAATTTAATGGAGGGCATATTCGGACATTCTCTAGCCAACTAAAATTTTTTCGACAATCCGGTGTTGCCGCTTCTATTAGAAAGCAGTAGCAACTTTGATTTTTCAAGTCAAAACTCTGTATATAATGATTATTTTTGGAATCTCCAACAATTGCCCGACAACTTTTCTTGATATTTCCCTATACCTATCTGTTACCGTTTTCGAAATAAAAATTAAGTCAATTTTTTTCTTCGAAAATCATGACTTCTAAAAATGCCGATATCTTATAGTTAAGAAGTACTATGATATAGAAATTTGGTTTGGAGTTAGGTGATACTTGGACACTTCCACACACGTCTAGCCTAATCTCCGTTACTTCAATACAGGGTGGTAAAAAAATACAGTTTTTTCGTTTGCTTGACAAAGTTGCTGAAATTTGTTATTTTAGAATGGAACGCCCTGTAACCGATTGAAAAGTCGGAAAGCGGGCTGAAATTAGCTTACTTTCTGGGTATCAATACCTATACCTAACTAGTCAAGATTCGGACTTATGAACATTTATTTTTGAAAATTCCCTTCTCAATGTTGTATTTTCATTCGGTATTTGGTAAGCAGGCCATTAATTACTAATTGACAGTAGCGTTGTGACATTCCCCTAATAAAATCGATTGTTTACCTCACTTATAAGTTGCAAATGCCTTCAAAACGATGGACCAAAACTATTATAACATTTTTATGAATTTCTTTATTATTTATTGGACAGTGTAGACAAAATTATCAGCGAACATGTGGAAAGTTCAAGAAATGGTTATTCGAATCTACCGCCAATAAACCTCAAGAAATTTATACGAATTCAGAACAATTTCAATATGTTGGGATAAACTTTAAAAAAGCACCAAGAAACTTGAAATTGGAAATATTGATATGAATAATTATAAAAAAGTAAAACAATCATGTGGAATATTTCAAAATATGTTCGAATCGCTGGCCGTTCACTTCCAAGCACTTTAAAATGCGGGTGTTGACTGCTTTCGTGGTGGCAGATCTGATTTCATTGGGATCCAAATCTTCAAATGTTTGGGCAATCCTTTCTAACAATTCATCTCTCGAACGCACGGGTATTTTGTAAACTTTTTCTTTGAACATTCCCCACAAATAAAAATCTAATGGATTAAGATCAGGTGATCTCGCTGGCCAATTCCATGGTCCCAAGCGCCTCATCCAACGATCGTCAAATAGTCTATCCAGTTCTGCGCTCACTTCTCTTGTGCAATGTGCAGGAGCTCCGTCTAGTTGGTACCAACAGTTTCGATAATCTTCGAGTGGCAGATTATGCACGAAACTGTCTACAGTATTCTCCAAAATATACGGTAGCTTCTGGATGTTAATGACTCCGCGTATACCTCAATTGGTTGTCCATCAACATCAGAATACATTATAACTAAATTTTTCTGGCTTGAAATCCGGCTTCTTTTGTGGCGTGAGGATTTTCACTGGACCAATAATGACGATTTTTTCTATTGAAAATCCCTTCTCTCGAAATTTTCGATTCATCAGTCCAAATAATTTTATTTAAAAAAAGTGGATCTTCTTGAATGCGTGTCAACAACATTTCACAAAATTCTACTCTCTGTTGAGGATCTTGAGGCTTCATTGCTTGAATTTTGGTGAATTTATAATCATGCATTTTATGTCTTCGCAAGATTCTTTGAATCGATGAATATTTTATACCCAAATCTTCTTCAGTACTTCTTATCGATGATCGGGAAATGCGTGAAAATATGCTAAGAATTGAAATTAATTTTTATTTCGAAAACGGTAACAGATAGGTATAGGGAAATATCAAGAAAAGTTGTCGGGCAATTGTTAGAGATTTCAAAAATAATATTATATACAGAGTGTTCCATTTGAAAAATCAAAGTTGCTACTGCTTTCTAATAGAAGCGGCAACACCGCATCGTCGAAAATATTTTAGTTGGCTAGAGAATGTCCGAATATGTCCTCCATTGAATTTTCAAAGTGATCCGTTGTCTGGTTCACCAGAAACGTCTAATGTGCCATCCACCGTGACTCAGCCTGTATATGGCATGAATGTTTTTCCTATGGCGGGCGTATCTACAGTACACGCCCATCCATGACACACAAAACGCCCTACACGAAAGCAGATATAAAGCGGTCCAAAACATGAGCGAAGTAGTATGTATTGTGAGAACGAGAACATTTCGTCGAACACTGTCATAGACTTTAATAATGCCTACCACAGCTGTAGGCGAAACGTCAGGAGTAAACACCTTCGGACCACGGCAAAAAAAACGAAAAACACCCCACAATCAGTAACCCCTGGCCATGAAAGTTTACGTTCTTTGATCGATTACTTGTCGATTCATGGATACAATTAGATTCAGTAACAATTCACGAACTGTTGAACAATAGAACAAATAATTTCTTAAAAATATGATTTATAATTGAATCCCACAGAGGATTCGAATTCCCCTTTGGAAAATCGAATGTAGCCATGAGATCGAATTTAACTTGATAAATTCGATCTCATAACTACATTCGATGTTACATATCCCATGGTTTTACAAAAAAAAACTTCTGGAAGTGGTCGCCATTAATATAGAATACACGCATTATGAATGAACCATTACCTTACAGCTCTCAGGTATGTAAGGAACGGTTTATAAAAGTGGGTCTGAAAAAAATACCTACGTCTTTCAGATTACAGACAGACTTTGAATAATTTCTAGGCAGCTTTGTGAAATGAAGTACATACACGAAGCGACAGCTTGCCATCTCCCCTCCATTCTTAGCGTTGCCGCTCCGCTATTTGAATTTTTTGCTCTCCCAAACAAGTGCAAGAACCACGTTCCATTCAACAACTTTGTTTTGCCGAACGTCCCTTCATCAAGATATTATTTGTTTCAGGTAGATGAGGTAATTCAACTTCTGGGTCTAGAAAAGTGTTATGATACAAGAACGGAACATTTGTCTGGAGGTCAGACAAGGAGACTAATTGTTGCTCTGGAACTGGTGAACAATCCTCCTGTGATATTTTTGGACGAACCCACCAGGTAAGCAATATTATCATACCGAGATTTGGTTTTGGGTCGATCAGATATTTTTCAATGGCGAAGAACGTATTGGAGATATCAAACAAACGGAGAGAACAAATTAAATATCATCAATTGTTTTTTCCTTTCTTGAAAATGCTCTATTGGTCCCGTGCGTGATGAAAGCGCCACCCCGTTTGGGGAGTTCAGAGGACTTTCAAGCATTATGCCGTTTAGAGATTTCACGAAAAACCGCGAACACATATCATAAACCTCGAGAAATCTTTCATTCTTCCAATACTTATGGTAAATGCATTCTTATATTGGGCTTAAATATTATAACTACCCTCAAACTGCTCTAAATATATGAAAAAATGTATTTTTAGCAGGAAATTTCGACTTCCTACATGAAAATTTCTCAAAGTAAAATTCAATATTTACTTACTGTAAGCAAAAAATATTTCCTTGTGAGAAAATGGTATTTTTTTTTCAGTTGTTAGTGTTCTACTTAAATGATTGAAAACAGTTTCCATAGTAACCAACTAATTTTATAACGAATTTCAAAGCACCATTCATTTGTGAATGAAATTATTCGCGATTTTTCCTAAATTAATCAATATCTGTTTGATTTTTAATGATTTGCGGTAACATAATATGTTTACCTCGTAAGAAAAACCACATTCCTGAACTCTAACAATCTTCACAGTCGTCCAGGAACGTTAGGCTTTTTCTACCTGGTAAACAATATATTATTATCGCATTATACAATGTTATGTTGAGGAGGTTTATAACTGAAAAGCGAGGTTGAGAAATTTGAAATAGAGTAGGATTTATGTGTCGTTGCTACCTCTCATCGAAGGCCAATACACTCAGCCACAACACAAAATACTATCAGTAAAGAAAAAAAGGAACTTGATCTGCAATTGTTGAACGAATTGGCATTGAACCTTATTCACCAATTATTCTTCGGTTGGTCCCATCCGAAAAGATCACCTTGTAGTAGTACCTTTATGACTGAAATGCGCAAGATGAAAGAATGACTAACCATGCCCCTATCCCACGATACCCTACTCAAATATCCGTCAATTTTCTTTTTTTTTTTCCTTCATTTCTTTATTTAACGTCGGCCTATTTTCGCTACCAAGGCCAATCACCGACGCCGGTGAGCAAACTTCCTCCAACCGAAAATTTTGCCGAACCCTCTGGTATTCCAACCACGAGCCCAACATCTATGGACTCGGGATCGCCGGCCTTACGTCCCCTCCGAAGGACGGCATATCCTCAATATATCTCGTGCTCATTGATATATTGTCTGCGAGCTATGATATGCTATTTTGCTGCAGCTGTACGGGCTTGGTACGGGCTTTCGACACGGTATTTCCCTGCATGTTCACCCATCCAAGTACTAACCGCGCTCGGCGTTGCTTAACTTCAGATATCGAATGACTGTCAGTCAACCTGAAGAGCTGGGCCATGCCCCGTCAATATACTTCTTGCGCTGAATGTGATAGGTTCGAGAGTGTAAACTGATTTCGAATAAGTTAATTCAAGAAATTTTCCATACCATGGGAAAAATTCGCAAAAGAGAACCAAGCTCAGTGAAGACAAAATAGAAAATTGACGGAAACAAAGGAAGCTCGAGGAAAAACTCCATTCCTACTCATCTAGTAAGTAAGTTTGTTTCTGATGTCTTTTGTCATGCTTTAGAGAAACCAACGAAATGAGTGGACGTATAATTGGAAATAGATGAGACTACAGACATCAAACGGCCGTTTACGTCTCGCGCACAAAAACAATTTATTAATTGTTGGTACAGGTTCCAGGCCATTGCCCTACCTCACATCCACCCAAACTGAATCTGGAAGTCCAGACCTTATTCTCGGAATCCGTGTTGAGAACACTGGACCTTCAAATAACATTGGGCAAAGGTTTTCCAGCCCTCAGTACAGCTGTGTCTGATGAGTGATCGATATGTCTGTCTTGGCCGGTGATGGTAAACCATTAGGTAACGTTATTCCCTCGGTTTCAAACCACAGGAGATTTCTGTTTGCAATAGTCTTGAACATGGAAAACCATAACCAACAAGGCCAACATTTTGGAATGGGTTCAAGGATATAAAATCCATTTTGATATTTTCCCAACTAACCAAAAACAGGCACCTGAGCCGCCGACAATTCCACCTAGCCAGCTAAACCTCTCTTATGAGAGTCTAGCCATATTACTGGAATTTGCCGACATCGAACCAGCACGTCAATGTGAAAAGCAAGTTTTGTTCAGCTATTTTCTCAGGTTTGAGTCTACTGGTAGCTATTATAGATTTATTTTAATTCTGAAGCATTCGCATGAATTCATCACAGTCCCTCACTTGGAGCTATGAAAAATCTTGTGTCTGTAAATCGTTTTTTAGCGTAAACGGATTTGACAGATACCGATGAACACAAGGAATATTTGCTATTTCAATATAGACTCAATCTTATCATGGGTGAAACGATTTTGTCTGGCAACCATTCCCCAAGAGAAATACTGAGGGGTGAACCTTCAACGATTCATCACTGATTGCAAATACGATGAAACCATACAATTCATTTTCGTCTCATTGGTGGATATTTGTGAAGGAGATGTGGATAAAGTAAATCGGCCATCGGTAGAGCCAGGTAAAATTTATAGTACAAGAAACATGCATAGATCAGCCTAAAATCTAATATCTGATTCAAAAAACTGTGATACAATGGAATGGTGTATGAGGGGTATTTTCAGAATGTGATCCACTTTTTCTCTGAACGGAATCCTTATCAAGTGTTGACTGAATTAAAAAAAATTTGCCTATTGGATGACCCAATTTTGAAAAATATATCTCAAACTTATGATTCTGCTTGCTCTAGGTTCTGTCCAAAAGGTATAAATCTCATCCAAAATCAGAATAAATAGCATTACCATCAATAATGAATCGGAAAAAAATATTTCAAAAAAAGAATTTTTTCATTAACCAGCTGACAAGTGTCGGCAATCAGAGGTCGAAGCTTTTGCGAAAAATGGATTAACGAGGCATTGCCTTCTGACGTCTGAGTCAGAGTACGATGGCCCGTTGGGGGGTGGGGGGTTGAACCCGGGGACCAAGAGAGCAACAACCACAAACATATGTTTTTTTTTTACAGAGAAACCTGAATTGTATATGGCATCCACGATTATCCATAATAAAAACCACACACATTCACTACGACATTAAAATTAGTTTTTCTCTCATTCTAACTTATAAAAATCCGCACCAACCAGCTAAACCTCAGCTCTGGAGCCGTTTGCTGAAAATGAGTGCGATTTGGTGTTGATAGTGATCAATTCAAAGCCACAGCACAAGACATGCTGCCACTTCTGCGGCCTACCAAATCGATATGAGCACGGTCACCATACGATCAAATGTGGGCTGGTCCAAAAAATGAAATATTTTGGTAAATTCGATGAAAGAACAATAATCACAAATGATAGATTCTTTATTTTATTAAACGAGTGTAAGTTTTCTGGTTAAATGAGTTCTGAAACATTATATTGTATTAGCATTCAAATACTGTCTGTATCAGATGCTTAGTTCATAACAGAGAATTCAGTCGCACGGGATTACGGGATAATACAAAAAAATCATCGAATACTGCATTTCTTAGACAATTTTTTTTTAAGAATAAGATCGACCATAATCTACGTCATGAAATTTGTTTGTAACAATTATTGAAACAAATAAACAAATGTATTTTTTTGCATCCGGAAAAATTTGTTTTTCAATCTTCGCACGATTTTACGACGAAAATGTATTTTGAAATGTTTTCCCAAAGTAACAAATTAACCCGTAAACAATCGATAAACAATCAAAAAGTACAAGAAATGCGTAATTTTGACGTATTTGGCTATTTGAAATAAGGCTGAGAACTAATTATTTTCTAATTTCAACCATGCCATTTTTTAAGTTCAAAGCTCCAACTTTTAATATATAGGTTGAAATTATTGAATGACATAAACCATCTTATGTTAATAATTATCGATATCAATATCGATAAATTTACTTTCATTTTTTGCTTAATTGATAGGTTTATTCAGATACCACAGGCGAAATCCTATTTTTATCGATAGCATAAAATACCAGAGTATTAGAATGGGTAATTTTAAAACCAAAAAAAAAATGGCAGCCGTTTCCAGGGAGACGGTGATGTTCGAAAAAAAAGGTGGCGTTATGAGAATAAAAGTATTTTGCATTCAACACGATTTCATCCAAGTGCTTGTAAATAAGAACGTACATCGGGTTTCACAAGCCTATCAATATGGACGTCTTACCGAGACTTGTTCAAATGCAGCTGCAAGACTCACAACTGTAGTTGCTGCAATCGCGCACGTTCTCAGCTTATCTGCATACCTCTTCATTGTAACTGTGGTGATAATTGTTCAAATACTTCCAAAGATAATAGATTGTTTGTTATAATAAATTATACAAATTAAATGTTGATGTTGAATAAATCATATAGATTAATTATTGAGTGTTGATAATTTCAGTGAGACCCAGATTTCCACCTACTCACCTTCAAAAAAACTAAGAAAATGAGTTGTTTCCCGGTATTGTGATCTATGCCCACCATTTTGGTTCGATCAATTGCAAATTTGATATATATATATATACCCATAAATTACGTATGTAAACCTTGTATGTTTTCCATCAACTGCATTATTTTCAAAAAAATTAAAGAATCGCAGCTCGCACATTACGAAACGATAAAATCTACAGATGAAGGTTATTGGTTGAACAATTGCGGATCTACTGATACACTCTGGATCTGGATCTGGATTATTTATAGTATATTCTCTGGATTGATAGTCTGCATTTCAAGAAACTACACTTCATTTATGAGACTGCAAATGTTTCTAACAAAACTCTTTTTACGAAACACTATTTTTCTTTGAAGCGGCCGAAATTTTGTTTTCTGAATCCAAGAAATCCTGTTCTTTTGATAACCTGGTATTGTAAGCTCACGATCAGAATAAGATTTATAAAATGGCATTTGAATTGTTGCAATTACTTGAAATTAAATCGAAAGTAAAGTCATCACTAATGATGGTATTTGCACTGCAAGAAAACTCATCTTTTTACATTTATTTTCATAACTTATTCGAGTCAAAAAATCGAATTTATGAATTGAAAATTGGAGGTTTGAATTTGAGAATATCATGCCCTGAATGATGCAATAATTGCACTTTAGTCCTTCCTTCAAAAAGCCCAATACCTCACGCATTTTTCATATTTTTTGAAATTTTATCAATTTTTCACGGGTTAACTTGGGAAAAAATTCTCGAGAGACCTTTTCTTCTTAGAATTTAAAAAAAATATGGCCCCTGCTTGAAGAAATGCAATCTAGTTTGTAATACCCCGTGCGACTAATATGAAGAATAAATAGTTTATGGATACTACTTCATTAGTATGAGATCAGTCTGAATAAAATTTTGATTTCCCAACCGGAGTATAAGTATAAGTCACATCCAAATAGAGAAACACCCAACCATCTCAAGGAAATCCAATATTTTTTTGTCATCCCGATCTAAAAAAGCCATTTCATCGCAAGGTATATTGACGGATAGGAGTAAGGTATCGTGGGATAGGGGCATGGTTAGTCATTCTCTCAACTTGCGCATATCAGTCATAGAGGTACCACTACAAGGTGATCTATTCGGATGTGACCAACCTCGTATAATTTGGGTTGAACTTTCCTCAGGTAAGTCGTTCAATCCTCAATTATGCACGATTTCACATATTCAGCCCATCGTTGAAGCAATTTTATTTTATTGCTTATAATACCTAATCTTTCCATCATCTTAGAAATGAAAAAAAAAAATGGAGTTTTATTAAAAAAATAAATAAATATCTTGTCTTTCGTCCTATGGCTTCGGTTCTATATTTTATTTGAAATTTTTGTTCAATGGAATAACAGATAGATAAATGTCACACGAACTTCAGTAGAGTCGAAACTTCACGCTACATAGGCCGTATTCATTCTGACTTTCACGCTCAAAGCGTACCCAAAAATGCTCGATTTTTCACGATTCGTCTACCATCAGAACTTCGAGGCGATAAGGAGTTAAATGTTACATATAATCGTTTTCAAAAGGTATCAACCTTTCAAAATCATTTAACAATATACAGTGGTGTAACGTATCAAAGTTAGGCTTTTCAGAAATGGAACAACATAGAGTGATTTTTATATACGGATTCCTCTTCAGAAGAATTTTCATAAATTAAAAGTCTTATGGGTATATACCGAGCGATTTATAAGTTATGCTCAAAATAACAGAAACTCAGATGAGGGTCCACTTTGTCATGAGGAAGTTTCGAAATTGTAGTTTTTTATTGTCGAATATTAATTTGGCTAGAAAACTTTTTACTAATACTGGGTGAATCAGAACTCGAAAACAATATTTTCTAGAATTTTTCTATATATTATTATGAGATTATGTGTAGATTAGACTTCTGAGTGTTATGAATCGACGATATAATTTCAATTCGAATCAAATCTGAGCCGTAGGCGCCGTAGAAATCATGGCCGATTGGTGAATTTTTCAGGAAGGCTAAATCAGTTAATTTGTAGAAATTTTGTACCAATTTTCAACTTAACGTTCCAATGAAAGGTAAATATGAAACACACTGTATATATATAGGGCGCGACGTGATATTTTTGGGTCGAATTTGACGACATGACATACCATTTTTTCGCTACCGTCGAATATAACTCTCTCAAACTCATCTATTTTGAACGAAATGTAGTCCATTTCAGGATATTGCTTGGGTACCATGGTTGAATTGGAAAATTCGATCTAGAACGAAAAATGAGATGACAGTTCAACCGCTGAAAAAAATTATCTTCTTGCCGGCAGTTTTTGTTATCTTTAATGACTCTTTCTTATAAGTCATATCAATTGTAATCCCGTTAACGTGTGAGGTTGTAGGCATAATCAAACTACTACTACTACTACTGACATTAAGAATTACAGTCATAACTGTCATGTGTTGGATAAAACATATGTGTGCCTGACTGCCATGTGGTATAAATATTCTCGCGTGATTAATTTTCAACATAACACACTAGTACCATAAATAACTATTATTGCACTAGTATAATAAAGACCCAGATTTTCCAGTAGATGTAGTACAGAAAAGTTTTGTTTCAGTATAAACATAATAAACAAATTATAATACTAATGTACAATCGTTTTCTCAGAATTTGTTGTAATCTCAACCAAGTTAGGTAGATTGTTATATTAAAAAAGTTGAAATTATCTCAAAATCGTTTACTCAACCGTTTGGAAACTGTAATGGCAAGAGCCCTGAGCTTTTTATAGAAAATATTTTTGGATACCTGTAAATATTTCGGATTCACATAACCAATATCACCTCAACATCATTCCGTTCCTCTTGTTCAAGTGGCTGTCATTTTCTGATGATATTTTATTTTATCATCGTATAACGCAAATACTTGCTTCTCAAAGATCAAAAATGTATGTCGGTTTGTGGCTGACATAAAACAAAAAATGATGTTCTTCCATCACATTTGAATCAGTATCTATACGTTCCACTTTTGATTTACCGCTAACTCTGAAAGTGGGTTAAGTATTTCTTTTTCTGACAAGGTAGAAAAATTGATAACTTCGAATTACGATTTAGTATAACGGGATATGGCAGTGTCCACTTTTCAACCGACTCCCAGACAGCACATGATTTTCCATGAATATTCTCACAACGTTCAAATATACTCTTTTCAGAATATTCCAATGGAATATATTCAAAATAATCAGAAAATATTATCATCCTGTAACAAATATTTTATGAACATCCATTCGGTATATCCTTATAACATTCCCTTCGTATATTCGGAGAATATACGGAATCGTATCAAAATATTCTGACAATGTTCAAAATGTTCTTAGTTTCTAATATCCCAATGGAATGTTCTGAGAATGATCCCAGAATAACCTTATCCTGTAACAAATATTATAAGAACATACATTTCGATATGTTCCTAATATATTTTCTTGAATATTCTTAGAATATACGGAATCGTTAATTTTTTTTTGTTATTTTTATGTAATCCATATCAGCTGTTTGTTCTCCCAGCACAATAGAAGTTTCCAATTCCGAAGTAGTAATATCAAAAAACCACTGTCCTATACTCCATCATCAGAAAAAAATATTTCAATTTTTAGGATGAAAAATATGCTAAATTGATAGTCAGAAACTCTTGTCCTAATAATATGAATTGTTATAGAGAGTCATTGTTTCTCAAATATATTCGAATTTTCAACAAGAAGACAACACCCATCATAAAACGGAGAGGAAGGAACAATAGGCACAGTTAGGGTTTGGATGGGTGACCGCATCTGCCTAATGATGTCACTGCCAATTTTTCTTTTAATTTGTCAGTTTTTAAATATTCTCACAACATTCTGATAATGTTTATATGTTATAAGAGAATATCTTATGAACATTCATAGAATCACTATGAAAAGACTTCGAGAATATTTAATATCGTCTATTTCGAATATGCATAGAGCATGCATAGAATATTTAAATCATGTTGTGATAATGTATAGAGAATATTCAAATATTCTCGAAGGATATTCTATGAACAATTTATGGCTGACATTGTGCTGCCTGGGCTCGTTCAAGTTTCATTTAATGACTTCAATGATTCATCGTTAAGTATTACTACTTTTCTTCGGGTTTGAAGGCCGTCGTTCTTTGGAAGTCATCGGAATAATAGTCAGATGAGTGAGCCTCTGAAACGTCAGGAAATTCCAAAGAACGACGGCGTTTAAACCCGAAGAAAAGTAGTAATACTGAAAATCTCGGCCGCGAAAGCCTTAACCATTTTGATTCATCGTGAATATGGTTTCGGTAGAGTGGACCTGAAGCGTACTCAATGAACGAACGTCTCTATCATTTCCTCAATAAAACCATACTTCAATGAAACTTAATTTTGAAAAATGCAGTGAGGATATCATCTTATCCGAAAGAAGATGATAATTTCCAGTATAAATCACGATTTTTCGTGAAAAAGTGTATTTCAATCTCTCGATATTTTATTCCATTGTTGGATAGGCGTCATATTCCATAAGACGCAAAACAATATGTCCTGTTTCACGGAAAAACCAAATCAATTTTCATAATGTGACACGACACAAGCATAAACGTGGCTTGAAATACTAAAATTGAAATGAATAAATGCATGAAAAGCATTCAAGTAGCGAATTAATTATGTACATTGATAACACAAATAACCTGAGATTTCTCAGTACAGATATTGTTCTGGAAACTTGGATGTTGTGATGCATGATTCATATATTCATAACATTAAAACAAGGAATAATTGAAAGATTTCCATCATACACACATTTATATTATAATTGGAGCGTTGACTGACATGTTTTTGTTAAGTCAATTATTCATCTCTATCTGAGAAATCGAAGCCAGAGCTCAGATATTTTGACGGTAGGAGATGATGCAAATTTGATTTTCAAAGCTACAATTCTAATCAAATGACAGCTCAAGAGTGAATTTCGATACCGACGATCTTATTGGCTAAACAGTTTCAAAACAAAAAATATTTCACTTTCGTTTCGGATTCTCATGATACCCTCAATTGTGTGCAAATGGGAATAAGGATGATTTTGATATCTTGACACTCATAAAACTTGAAAAAAGTTGCACAATTTAGTCATTGAATGTACGAATAAATATTTCCGGTTTGTTTCAGTGGTCTGGACAACGTCGCTATCAAACAATGCATAGAACTTCTACAAAAAATAACAAGGTTAGGTAGAACAGTAATATGCACCATTCATCAGCCACCAGCTTCAATATTCCAGAATTTCGATCAGGTAAACCAATCATTATGAATATATTGTTACATTTTTAGTCTGGGTTCGAAAATAGGTGACAATTGGTGCCAAAATAAAGCAATTTCATTCTAACACACTCAACAAATCACCAAAACCATTTAATAAAAAAGACTCGGGATATTGGTCTTTCTATTCATTGAAAGTAATTGCCGTAGTAACTTTTATGATTTTTGGGGATGTTCAGTGAACTATAGAAAACACTACGTTATGAAGGTGATCATCCCGTTAAAATTGAATAAACTTTTTGTGTACGGTTGTTCCTCAGTTATATTTCAATGCCTGTCATGGTATTGACCAGGGATCAAATAAATTCCTTTCTCATAGATGCAGTGATAATAGCTTTCAAAACATCATTGAGAATGCCTTTGTATTGCTAGAATAATGACTGAATGTGATACCATATATATTATAAATAGATTACGCTTGAGGAGTACTTTACTTTTCAGCAGTCCCCATTTTCAGAAACTCTATGGAGAGTCCAATTTGTAATAACGAAGTTTTGAAAGTGTACTTTTTGTCGTCGAATAAGAATTCGGATAGAAGATTTTTCACTAACACTCAGTGGATCAGAACTCGAGAACAATATTTTCTAGAATTTTTCTATATATATATATATATATATATATATATATATATTTATGATTTTTGGGGATGTTCAGTGAACTATAGAAAACACTACGTTATGAAGGTGATCATCCCTTTAAAATTGAATAAACTTTTTGTGTACGGTTGTTCCTCAGTTATATTCCAATGCCTGTCATGGTATTGACCAGGGATCAAATAAATTCCTTTCTCATAGATGCAGTGATAATAGCTTTCAAAACATCGTTGAGAATGCCTTTGTATTGCTAGATTAATGACTGAATTGAAATATGTTGGTTTGTGTGGTCTTTTTTTGTATACAATAGGTATAAACAGTGGAATTGGAATTTTTGGTATGATAGCTGAAAATATTCGTGAAAATCAATAACCAAACTTCAGTTATTTTCCCTCCTGAAGATGCTGACAAAAATGTTTATACAATTAGTAGTTCCATACCCGATTATGTCGAAAAACAAATAATAACAATTTTAATAATAACATTTTGAACTTCAACTTTCATTTTCGACTCTTCGTTTATGAATTTTGCGTTATCACTCTTAAACAATGGAGAACTATATTATCATCATTACCGAGTTTATTCAATCAGCATTGTTTACATTATCAAAGATGGACCGATGATCTAATGGAATCATTTTTGAATTTCAATCAATTTATTTCCAAGTTTGCAGAACAGATGATAAGCAGAATTCGTTGAGTGCAATATTCTCAGGAAAAACTCACAAACAAACAACAGTTCAAAGTACAATCATTAGTAAAGTACTTTACACTTTCCCACGTATTATGCTGAGTAAAAACTATTCGTAGTCAATATATCTTATCTTTGTTTTGATCCTTGGTAGATGATATATTCAAGACGGGGTAAATAATATAACCATTGAAAATTCGGATGAGAAAAATCAAACAAGGACCAATGTAAATGATATTAAAGTCAATGTTACCATATTGTGAACTCATTCTATGAGCTCAACAAATATCTGATACCATCATTCTGGAAATCCAACCAGCAAAATTGTTTTTTAATTTCATAGTGCTGCAATTGTTTCATTTTATTGGTATTTTATAATTACTTCAAGAATGCTAATTGATTATCTTAGCCGTGCCGTTAACACAATACAGTTGTAGGCAATGAAAGTTTTTCATTAGTTTGTCACAGAAACGTTTATGAATTGAAATTGAAAAACCTTTATAAAATAGTTACGAAATTATCACAGAGATGCTTTTACAACCAACTTATAAAACATTTTTCCATTCAAAATAATTGTTTCGTAGCAGTTTTATAACACTTTTCTGTGAGGTGATTATTATCTTCATAAAACTGTTTCAAGTTCATTTTATAACTGTTACCAGTAGCTTTTATGAAATTACTTCATTGGAAATTGGAATGCTTTCCGACACAAGTTTGTTTTTATCACCATATCGCCACCTTAATGATAATTTTCCAACTATCTTTTTGTATGGTATATTTACAAATCTTAACAATAAAATAACTGAATCTTCATAAAACTACTGTTTGAGAGTGTTAGAAAATTTGTATAGCAATTGCCGAGATTTTTATAGAACTTCCGGTCTTCCGCATGAAAGGAGGACGTGCTAACCACTACGCTGCCGAGACTACAATCTACACTACCAAGACCATAATCATAGAATTCGTTCGAAACATGTTCAATGTCCAAACGTTTCTCGTTTATTTTGGTCATTTGCTAAAGCTGTCAGGAAAATTTCACTCTTAGTTCATTTCTTCCTTCACCCAAAGAAGATGGATCACAAGCCACCACTGCAAAGAAAGATAACATATTTGATATATATGTTTGCTGAAAATTCTACTTTGGAGTTATCGAGAAAAAGCCAAATATCACGCCTGCCGACAGTCATATGCCTCAAAATAAATATTCACAAACAACCTTGAAGGGTCCTTGTCACAGTTCAGTCAATTCCAAAAAATGGGAATTGTAAATATAGATCAATTGCATCGCTTTCTATCATTTCCAAAGGGATGGAAAAAGCCGTCGATATAAAGCTCATCAAATATCTGGGAAAATCAGGAATAATTAACGATCGACAATACGGATTTCGCCATCAAAGATCAACCAGTGACTTATTGGCGTATTACATATTTGGCAACGTTCCATCGAAAAATTCAGAGGTACATTCAGGGTCTCTTTTCTAAATGGCCGTCCCATGGTTTAACTCCTCAATTGTGTGTGTTGTTGAAGAGTTTCTTCTCTGATAGGTCTCTCTATTTGGGATAAACATTTTGTTCAGTGCACTGTTTTACGGACGACAGTACTCCTCATACTAATTCTTCTTCCAGAGTCCCCATATCAGAAAAAGAAACAGAAATTCAGAGAGACATAATCGTCAATATTTTCAACGATGACTTGTCGAAAATGATAGAATGGGGTGACATCAACTTGGTGGAAATCAATGCTTGGAAAACCCAGAAATATCTCTTCTCAAAGACAGCCGATCTATGACTATCTAGTATTCAGATGTCAGGAGTGCCTTTTCCTACAAAGTCAAGTATATCGATGTTAGAAATTACGATCAGTAATAATCTCTCATGGGAAAACCATGTGATATCGATCATTAATGCACAGATATGACCTGTCTTAGAATATAGTTGAATGGAGAAAAGTGATACGTCTTGTTGGTGATCTTCGTTCACGGTCTCGCTCACTTCATTGGAACATCTTAGAAGGGTCGGTGAATTGTCTCTCTCCTAAGGATATTGTTATGGTCAATGCTCTACTGGATTATCGTCAATCGTTCCAACCTAGGCAGTATCAACAGGGATGCCCCGACGAGAAGAAAGTAAGGAATTCCCACCGTTTGTTGTGAGCCTTGAGACCTGTCGGAACTCCCTTGTTCAGGGATCATCTTTCAATAACACAGACAAACTTTGGAACTCCCTACTGAAAGAGGTGGTTTCCCTGAGGCATATAAACTTCAAATATTAAAGTGAATGCTGATTCATATCACCTGCCCCATAATTCACGCGGTGTTCTTTAAACATTATAGGGCTTTCATTTCGTGTGAATCTGTATATATAAAAAATCTGATAAATAATCATCTCTGAGTTTTACCCTATCTCTCCATACGGAACTAAATGAAAACCTCAACCTTATTTGTCGAACAGTCAATATGCACATAAACTTCTACTTCCATGGAAAAAGTCAGAAATCGAAGATCGTACCAATTTTAAATGTTTTTCCAGGTATATGTAATGGCCAATGGCTATTGTGTCTTCAACGGATCACCATCCAAATTAGTACCTTTCATGTCATCTGCCAACTGTATTTGTCCGCCCACTTCTACACCTGCTGACTATAGTAAGTAGTACAAAAAACTTATTTTAAAATTTT
>JAVJAQ010003339.1:0-184405 GCA_032362365.1 Zygogramma bicolorata | reverse complement strand
TGTTCGAAATAAACCAGGCGTTTGGATCACTTTTCAGGTACTATCTCTGGTACTGTATTGTTCCTGTGTTCGATTTTGATGTTTCCTGAGTTTACATGTTTTCTGGAAATAATCTAAACATATATCCCTCCTTCACCAAGTTCAATCGACCAAAATGCGTGCATTTCCATGATTTTCAAAATTTTGCTTTCAAGCAAATGCTTTCGTGTATAATAATTTAAAATAAAATCCCTCGACCTGCGCTCTCGGGATTTTATCAAATTATCATACACTCAAGTCATTTGCTAAGCAAAATTTCGAGAATCATGGAAGTGCAGCACACATTTTTACCGATTAAACTTGGTGCACTCGGGATATAACCCCCGAATATTTCACGAATAAAGAAATTCTCAAGGAAATGTTGTTTTTTGTTCATTTATCCTTTCCTCTATAGATTGTATGAAGCACTCACCAAAACGCGAAATGTTTTTCTATTTTTGAAGTCTATCTGACATTTATTTGTGTTGTTTACTGACGTCTAGCGATACGGTTTCAAATGTGTTGTTATGGTGATTTGATACAATGCAATTACCGCTGCAAGTTTTCGATAATTGCATTGCTCTTATGGGACATTTTATATATGAGGGAAATATTCTCAGAAAGTTATAAAAAATGGCATTCATGTTACAACTCCCAAGCTTAAATAGCGAAGATATCCGCGACTCATTTTGACAGAAAACAAATTTTTGAAGCGTTAGCGGAAAAATGTTCATAAGTTACTGAATATAACGAATAAACGCTTTCATTTGATTTCGAACGTCGAATTTCTTGAGTTACTAAGTTAAATCAAATACAAGTTAAGTTGCCTTGCATGAATCCACCTTAAATCAATAGCTCAATACCTTTTCTTTCATCAGGGAGACATATGTTGTTTCATCAGATATAGTTGAAAATAAACTTTATTCATGTCTCTATTTGAGTATGAATTCCACTAACTTCAATTACACATTTTCATAAATATCTCGAAAACTCCATCACCGTGAATGGAAAAAACCATAAGTTCATCTTCCCTAGTTCCCAAGCGAAATCAGTATTTAAGTCCTTTTTCTAAAGAGTCGTGTCTTTTTCTACCGTTTCATAAAAGTAAAGTTTCGATACTCATACACATTTCTTTTTTATTTACCGTCTTCCATATTATGTTCTTGATCATCAGTTATAAAAAAGTTACATTTAGCGCAAAGAAAGGAATTTCCAGGGGGGAGTGTAATGTGAACCCGCAAGTAGCGTGTCTTATAATACAAAATGAATTTTTTTTCATGTTATATCAAAGATTCCTTTAATTTTGATTGAAAATAATGATTCAACATTATCAAAGAAGAAGAAGTTTGAGGAAATTATTTTTTGCTTTCTTCTTCACCGAAATGTCAATAAAAACTGATGACTGACTTGTCACGAGTTGAACATTTTGGAATTTTTTGGAGTTTCTCGTGAATGTATTCCGTAATTTATCCATTTTCCCACTAAGGAGATCAAGTGATAATATTCTCTGAGCAAAACGAGATCTTGTCTGAGCTGGAATGAAATATCATCCTTGTGAGTGGGATTTTTTTTAATATCTCCCTATTTTGCTCTATATTTTCTACGTATGTTATCTATTCGATTCATTTTACATGTGCTTGATATACAAATTGAGTAAGAAAAAGTGATTTCTATGTAACCCAAAGCCCGTTGTGAGAGTAGCTGTCAAGATGGACTTTTTTTCCCTATTGTGAACGAATATAACGTCTTTGAACGATATACACCTACCTTTCAACAGACAGTGTTTTTTTATTTTTTTAATTTTACTTCTTTCTCAAAACTGGTAATGTCTATTTTTATGATTCGGAAAAAAGGAAATCAAGAAATGTCTACTCGACAAAATTTCCCAAGTATCAAATTTGTTCATCAAATCGCTTGTCAGTTTGACGTCTTTCACAATTTTGTTAAGTTGACCGGAATCGAATGATTTCTGAGAGAAAAATACGGAACAATGATTGAAGAGAGTTCGCATTCACTTAATGATTAGGAAGAGACGGTAGAAAACACTCTACATTTTATACTTCATCCAAAGAGTTCATATTATGAATGATAAATGTTTATGGAAACTGTGAAATGCGATGAAGATATGCTTGTCTATTAAAAATATAAAATTAAAATTATCCAAAGCTATTGTGTTTTCATTAAAGAAGTGTTATAGCAGAAACCACGGATATTCCAACCCTATAAAATTTTTTGGAGTATAGATAGCAAGCAACAAGCGACATGGTGGAGACTATGGCGCAAGAGACTGTTCTGTAACATTTTGAAATTTTAATATCTCTGGGATGCAATGATAATATGGAATGCTTTTAGGAGGTTAGAGAAAGGTACATATTATGGAGCAACTATGCCAAATGAAATAAAAATTGACAATAGGTGTGTTCACTCACAGTCATCATGATAATTGGGATATTGGAGGTTCAGGTCGTTTCAAGATCGCGAGATTTATATCATACGACTATTTTGATACTTCGGCAGCAAATAAATATCGGGATTATTATTCAACCTTTCGTATAAATTGGTGTTTTTCTGAAGTCCTGGAGAACAGCAAGGGTTCAGCCTGAAAAATTAATGAAAACATTACCTTGTGATTATAGACCAATTGCATTGCTTTCTATCATTTCAAAAGTCACGTAAATAGCAATCAATATAAAGATCATCAAATATCTGAAGAAATTCCTTCGAAGAATTCGGAGAAACGTTAGCGGTTGCACTCGACATTTCAAAAGGGTTCGATCGAGTTTGGCATCGGAGTGCCCTTCCCGAACTGTCATCTTACAGTTTGCCTCCTCAGTGCCTTGTTGAAGAGTTTTTTGTTTGATAGGTCTGTGTATGTGGTTGTTGATGGAGTTTCGTCTGATATTCTCTCAATAAATGCAGGTGTTCCGCAGGGTTCAGTTCTGGCGTCCACTTTGTTTCTGATTCATATCAATGATTTGCTGGAGAAAACATCTTGTTCAGTGCATTTTTTTTGCAAACGACAGTACTCTGCATACTAGTTCCTCCCCCAGAGTCCCCATACCAGCACGAGAAACGAAAATTGAGAGGAGCATCAATGTCAGAAGAATTAACGATAACTTGGCGATAATATTAGAATGGGGTGGCATCAACTCGGTCGAATCTAAAGCTGGGAAAACCCAGGCACGTCTCTCCTCAATGAAAGCCGATTTATCTTTATCTAGTATTCAGATGTCAGGAGTAACTATTCCTACAAAGTTAAGTATCTTGATGCTACGAATTACGATCAGTAATAATCTCTCATGAGAAAACCGTGAGTGGGGTGAAAGGTGCTTCCCAGTAGCTGAGTAGCAGTAGTAGTAGATTTCTATTACGTGTGAAGAAATACTCCACTTCTCGTCAGCTTCTAATGATCTACAAGGCACACAAGGAATATAGTTCTCATGTATGGGGCTCGGCACTAAAACATTTATAGAAGTTTCTTAATTCTATACAGAGAAAGGCAATCCGTCGTGTTGGTGGTTCTTCGCTCACAGACTCGCTCACTTCATTGGAACATAGTAAGGTTTTTTCACGGCAGGTGCTCTTCCAAACTGTCGTCAATTGTTCCACCCTTGGCAATATCTACACGGAGGACCCACCACTTCGTTGTTGGTTTGTTGTCGAACCTCTCCTGCTCAAGGATCTTATTTCAATAGAACTGCTGAAATTTGGATCTCCTTGCTGAGAGAGGTTTTTTCTGAGTTTTACAAACTCCAAAAATTTAAAGTGAATGTTAATTCGTATCCCCTATACCTTGATTCATGCGGAGTTCTTTGTACATTACATGGCTTCCCTTTCGAGTGAATCTGTGTATAAAAAAATCCTCACTTCAATGAGGATATGAAATAGACCATGAATGATTTCGTTGTACGCTTTTGTTTTATTTTTCATAATTGAGTGATAAAAACTAATCCATTTTGTAACTGATTATGGAAAGAAAGGCGTACTGATATTTCCGTCAATTTTATTTTATTACATGTCAAAATTACCAAAAATAGTTTCATTTTAGTGTGACCGTAATAGGTGACCAGCAACCATCTGAACTTTGATGCTCATCGTCTATGGATACTTCTCCAAAAATTTTCTTAGAGAAACTAGGGTTATTTTTTCCGAATGCACTGAACGGACATACAGGAAAAAATATTATAGTTGCCAGTTTAAACTGACAATAATACATAATTGCCAGTCTGAACTGGCAATTTCTTGACCATAAAGACAAGAACTGTTCGAAAACAAGGATTCAACTCTTCAATATCAACAAATAATTCACTGATCTGACATTCAGGCATCTCAAATAGAATCATCCTCGCTCCTTTTCATTTAAACCCTGGATGAATAATGAACGCTCTGTTGACAGCACAGTAGTTGAGTATTTTATATTAAAATGTTTGACAAAATGCTCACATTGTCTGGGGGTGGAGATACCTTATTGTCGTTCGTGCAATAATGGCAGCAGCAATCCCGTATGCAGCTAATATTATTCACGAGATTAATTTAATACAAAAGAAGACTCGCTGTTATCAGAATGAATAATATACACGTATATTTCATCGTCATCTGGAAATTTTGATTAAATTTCTGTTTTCAAACTTCAAAGTAGGAGAGGGAGCTATAAGTTATAAATATCGTGTGTTATAATCGGAGGTGGTGGCTAGGCTAGGGGTGCTGATAATAATAATGATGGTGAGAATATTGAAGATATGTTTTAACGACGAAATTGAAACATTTGGTGTAAGAGTTGAAACTTATGGTAGAGATCAATTACCCTAAAACCAAACTGATATTATTTACACGCGACGCGCGTTTCGCAAACAAGGTTAGCATCTTCAGAAGAAGAAAACTGATAACGAATATAAAGACTAGGTTTTTAGCTATTTCTATACATTACAATCTATGGTAGTGCAAAAACTACCTGCAAAGTATTTTTGGTCTGATACGATCTTCGTCTGTTAGTACTACTTATTCTGAATAATTTTTAGATGCCAAGAAATAGCAAAATGTAAAAAAAGTATGGATGGTGACAAAAGGGCTTTCCCTTTTAGCCCGCTATTTGATTTTTTGTTGAGAAATTATTTGGAATAATCAGTAGTTAACAGACGAAGTCCATATCGGACTGAGAAAAAAATTTGTCAGTAAGTGCTTGCACTATTATATGATTGTAAAGTATATAGATAGCTGTCCCTGTCTTCAGATTCAGTCTCAGTTTTCTTCCCTCTGAAGATGCTATCCTTTTCAGCGAAACGCGCGTGGGGTGAAAATAATATTAGTTTGGTGTTAGGGTAATAGAACTCTACAAAAGGTTTGAAAGTATATTCCCCAACAAGAGGGAGAAAACATTGCACAATTTTTCTGATAATTACTGTTTGACTGTCATTATTTCGTCCTGGTTCTTTCTTCTGGCATTTTTGGGTTCTTAATCTAACACAATCTGAAAAAATAGGAATTAATATTGGAATCTATACAAGTGTAGAAGGGCAGATTTTCAATCTACCCCGAGAAGTTGCTGCGATATTTGACATTTGTATAGATTCCAATATTAATTCATCTTTTTTCAAATTGTGGTAGGTTAAAAACTCAAAAAGAACAGAAGAAAGTTTTCTGGTCATGTTTCATCAATTTGAACATTGAGATTAAATTTATTTTTTTGCAAAGATAACATGACTGAGGGTTGCCAGTTTTGAATTACATATATTGTCAATATTTTTTGTACTTCAATTGCTATTCAATTGGTCATAGAAGTAACGACTTGCTGTTTTTTTTTTCAAAATGAAGAATATATAACACATATATTTCAATTGAATATATTTTGCTGAAGTTGAGTAGAAGAGGATAATAAAAATGGAGATGTTCTTCAGGGTTGGAATGTTAAAAATAATGACTATATATATATATATATATATATATATATATATATATATATATAAATATATATTTATATAATGGTCATTTGTGGATATTGTTTTGTTTCCGTACTTCATTATACGGAAAGAAACTGATTATCCAACATCATAGATAATAATCAATGATTGATAGTGATATATTGCCCGAAAGGTGGAGGAATAAAGATAAAACAGAAACTTTTCTTTCATTTCGATATTTTTCACAAGATTCGATACGAATAATGATATAGGTAATAGAAGATTAGCTGTTATCAGAATGAATAATATACACGTAAATTTCATCGTTGATTACAAATTTTGAGGAAGCTTCTATTTGTATATTTCAGAGTGGGAGAGGTAACTTAGCTACAATAAAAAGGGTAATACTATCTATAGCGAGAATAACAAAATAAAGATGTATTTATTACCGGAGGGATAAAAAAAGGGATGATATCTAGAAATCTTTATAACGAGATGTTTGCTACAGAACTGTTTGTATCTTGGATTTCAATCTTGGTTGTTGAGATATTTTGGTCGAACTCAGTGACCCAGAAAAACCGGAAAAATCCTCAGTGATACCGGGTCAGTAGCACTATAGTGTTTCTAGGTTTCTCTATGGTTGAAATAGCAAAGGCGCTGCCGACAAATCAGTAAGACGCCCCAGAAGGCTACGGCAATCACTATCTTTGGTCGTATCTTGTACGCATAAGGCTCTGTAGTCTGAGCGCACTCATAGAGTGTTCGAAAAGGAGGGGGATGCGAATAATAAAATAAAAAATCCATCTCCGGATGAATTCTTACAATTGTGTTACAGGACCCATTCGCTTGTACCAAACTAATTTTTTAAATAAATCGTTCAACTTGTTCTCCTTTTGATATAACCTGAAAGAGCAATTTTATATTGTATGAATGCTTTTTGGGGATGCCGAAATGTCCTGAAATTATTTTTTGAGTATTCTTTCCCCTTCCAAAAAAAATAAAGAGCTTTGACTTCTTCTTCTGTTTTTAGGCAAATTTGTATATTTACAATATAATAAAAAAGCAAAATTGACTGAGCATTTTGACAGATATGTTTCGAAGTTTCTCATGAATTTGGAGATTAAATTGAAAAATGTATTTAGGATATTCATATATTTTACTTTGGTGACTTCTCGGAAGCTAGTCTGCCTCTTTTTTCAAGCTTTTTTGAAATTTCTATTGAGATTTATTGGTTAGTAGTGTCAAAATGTGACACTGGCATGAGTACTTCATCAATAGCCATACCAAGTGTTGATTTTGATACAACCTACTTCAAATTGAATCGTCCCAGTTCTATTTCCCTTTTCAGAAGAAGCAAAAACAATTATCAATCGGCAATTAGCGATCGGCAACCAAAATTATCACCGTAGAGGCAATTTACAGTTAGCGCCCTGAGAAGTGTCAAGGTAGGCCATCTTTTGTACTACAGAAGAAATCAGAAAGATATTTATGTAGGGCAAACTACAGAGATAGCTGCAGAAACCTGTTTGTACAACATCGACTATTGACTGTAATGTGCATTTTTATTCTTGAAGTAGTGTGCCTGATTCACAAAAGATATATTATAGATTCACCTGAAAATAGACCTCATAATACTAGACAAAACTATAATATTCACCTTCCAGTACCTAAAATGACCTTAACAAAACATTCTAATATCTATGAGGGAAAAAAATATTCAATCACTTACCACTGTCAACTGAGAATATTTTGAATCAAAAAATTTTTAGAAGAACGGTAAAGAATCTGCTTCTTGATAAAGCCTATTATACCCTGGATGAATATCATGCTGACATGTCGCAAATAGCGTAATTGTGATATAGGTAACTGATGTGATAGAGTGAATCTTTTACATGTATGACAGGACATATAACATAATATGTAACCACGTTTTATTATTCAGCTTTAAACTTTATTTGGGTTCGTATTGCTATTTAATCACATTTCTGATATGCTAGGGTACTGTTTGTATATTCGTATCTGTAGTAACATGACTAATGATATTTTAACATATTGTACATATATTTATTTTTATATATATATTTATATTTTTGTGATTTTACTTTGTCAACGAGAATTTATTCTTGGACAATAAAGCATATTTCTATTCTATTCTATTCTATTCTATTCTATTCTATTCTATTCTATTCTATTCTATTCTATTCTATTCTATTCTATTCTATTCTATTCTATTCTATTCTATTCTATTCTATTCTGTTCTGTTCCGTTCCATTCCATTCCATTCCATTCCATTCCATTCCATTCCATTCCATTCTATTCTATTCTATTCTATTCTATTCTATTTTCATACCTCTTGATTGTCATTTCGATATTAAATCATTACTACCTATAATTGTTGAATTTTTTGGTCCTTCGAGCCGAATACAGTCTACTTAAGCATATTTGGGTACCATTATTATCGCAACAATTGATATTATCATTAATTACCATTTGTTGATATTTTTGCAATCTCTACGATGAATTGTTTGAATCGGTCGATGAATATTAAGTCGTATATTCTCCCCCCATGCCTGCCTGACATCTATTATCCACGCCAAGCGTGTCAAACCATGAGAAATTGTCGGCTAGTCTACAATCACCTATTTCAAACCTTTCGAATTTTCGGTAAGTCCGGCATCAGTGAAATATTTAACTTTCACTCAGAATCAGCAATAAAATCATAAAGTATTGTCGTTTTACAACCACGGGTTGACTTTAAAAGACGTTCGATGAAAGGACTTTACTGTTCCCGAGATTACTCTAAGTTTGGTTCTTTTTGTTATCGAAATCTGTTTATGTCTTCCTCAACTTTATTATGACAGTTTTTATATTTCAGTTATTTTAGTGGCCTGTAAAACTATGCCTTTTCCACGAAGAAAGGAACTGCTGGAGGCAACTTTTATGGAAGATTTGTGGACGACTTCACTAAAGTGAGGCGGCGTTTTTGAAATATCTCTCATTTGTTGTGCCAATAATGTCATGGATATTCTTTCCTTTATTATAATCTTGACCAAAGGTCTGAGTGGAAATAAAGAACGTTAGGATATTGAGTTATCGTGCACAGCTCTAGGCATTTCCTCAAATAATACCCGATAAACTGACCCTTAACTTCGTCAATTTATATATTAGAGATCTCCAACAAAATTCAAAAAGACACAAGCTATGACTGCTCTATTCACTCTTTCCAATGTACCCAAAAGAAAATTTTGAATGATATTGAATTTGAAGTTAATGCTATTTGTTGAAATAATTTCGCTATCATCTGTTATAGTCGATTGAAAATTATAGTGTACAACTCGCATGGCATGCTAATGACTATCATTCCTTGCTCAGTAAAAAATATACTATTTCCACTGGATACTGAACGAAAGTCTTATCAGAAGAGACTCGAGAAGAATCAGTAATCAGATTATGCTTGTTTTATTTGTATCTCTAGGGCGGTCGGCAGAAGATTGAGTCGAACATGCATAATAGTGTTTTTTGTCTTGAGGTATTTATTGTAATGTAAACTAGAAGAATCCTGATTTGTGGACACCATTTTCTACGGCAACATGAATTTATTCTTGCAACAAACTGAAATTTTACACTTTTATTGTCAGATATAAAGATGTAAGGAAGGAAAAGTCGATTAAAGTGATAAATATTACTCAAAATTACCTTACATTCCAAATTTCGATTTTTAGTTCAGTTTTGAAGACTCCGACTAAAAAATGCATTTCAACATTGATGGACTAGACTACCCTGTGATGATTAGCTGTCGGGATAGAGCTGAATAAAACATCTAAAGAGCACGCTACTCTATCTACCTCTTGTCCTTCCTCCATTTTGTCATTTGACTCATTTCCAAAGCCTCTGACAGAAGAGAAACATCAAATCTTCGACGAACTGGACAATGAGTCATTATGACAAATCAGAAAATTTGATATACACATTAGAGGTAGAGAGTCTATATAATGAATGAGCTAAAATAAGGAACAAGCAGTAAGCTATAAGTTGGCCAGCATTTAAGCTTATTTTATCTTATTTTTTGAATCTTTCTGATCCCAAGTCGATACCTCAGTTTGACACTCAATCATAACCAAACTTCTGAATACAATTCGTTGAATGCTTTCATTTCTTGAGAAAAAAATGTTGACGAAGTGTAGAGTATATGGGTTAATGCTCAAGGTATTAACCACTACGGCATTAGTGAGTTTAAAAAAACAAAGACGCCAAGATGGTATATAAATAAGCTACCAACCTAAACATTATACTTCGATATTATCAGTTGAAAAATATTTTTCAGTTTCAATCTTATTGTTATTTCACTTCTGTTTTGTTTCTCATTTTGTCTTCCTTTTTTTTAAACCCGAGCCTTATATCTCGGAAACTAATTCTCGAAGATATATTACGTTAGACTCATTTTCTTCTCTATTCAGTCTCATTTGGGAAAGATGATGTTTTTTTTTCCGTTTGAGGTTTTGGTAATGGATCAAGAGGCAGAGTTGAGGTAGAAGCATGTTTTGTTTGGATGTTTGGGGTTCTGTTTCGAGAACTAATTATCACGTGGTATTCCGCTTCATGGCATTCTCCTTCTTCTATAATTTAGTTAATATAAGTTTGAATATACTTTCCAGTCCGAGGTTTCAGAAATAAACTAAGAGTCGTAATATGAAAACTAGGAGTTTTTGAGTGATTTTCACCATTTGTAGGTGGACTTTTCAGCATCCACGTCTCGAAAACTAGTAATTATACAGGTTCATGGTTGATGGCATTCCTTAATCTTGATCTTCTTGATCTTTGAATTAGGCAAATTCATGAATTCTGTGCACGAGAAGTGAAATATGAGAAGTCTCTAGTTAATTTGACAAAGTAAATGGTTTATTCTGAATGAAGTTTTCTATCGTGATACATACAACATTTTTTTCAATACCGAAGGAAAATATTTTTTCATTATTTCCAAAGAGTTGCAGACATTACAAATATCCCCACCTTTCAACGATTTCTGGGAGCCTTCTGAAGGATAACAAGCAAGTGACCAGAGGTTACGGAAAGGTAGAAATGAAACTCCTTGCCATCAAGATATATGAGAGGATTATATGCAACACACTATATGAAGACAATACGTGTGTATTCACAATTATTATGATCAATAGGATATTGAAGGTTTTGGTTTGGATAAGATTGTGATATTTGGAACACACCAATTCTTTGACACTTTACCATTGTTCTAAATGAATTATCCTTCGGTTCATTGAAAAACTAAGAGAATTTAGCCGACATTTCATTCGTTACTCAGGGATAGAAAGTAATCCATTTCATGAGTGATAATAAAAAACAGGTTTTTTGACATCTCCACCAAATTCGAACCGCGTCACTTCGTTTTTCAAAATTAGATGATACAAATAACTTGATCATTCTATTAATTCATATCACAACTAAATCTAGTTAAGAGTCGGTTCAGTTACATGTTGTTGTCCTGAGATTGTTTTAGAATTGTGTGTTCATATACATGTGATCTTCCAGATCATATGGGTATATCATTACCATATTCGTCGGCATTTTTCAATGAATCCATATATCCAATAACGTCCCTTAAACCGATTCATTATTGATTAGGAAGTAGAGAATACACTTCCACAAATACATTGTATTCGAACTATATTCCCCATCGGCGTAGACGACCCATGAATGAACATTTCCGAAAAAAGCAATCAACCATGAATAATTCTCTCTTCTATTACCATAACACTGGCACTATTTTGTCGACAACAATGGCGTACCCAAAATATAAGTGGCAGTATTCTTCGCAAACATGAGCTCCAACGTATGGCTATTAATATTTCTATAGAAAAATCCGTTTTTTCACACACTTTCCAACAATGAGACCTTCCGAATAACGTGCTTTATATAGTTATAGTTCGCTAACAAAAATATTTGGAGCATCGGGGCAAACATCCTGCTGGTACTCTGAATGTCGAAGTAAATATATGATTTGCCAGTCATTGTTGTATTTTCGGGGTGAAGGGTATTGTGCATCGGAAGAATATTACCTAATGAAGCGAATGTCTTCATGGGTTGTTTGATGAATCTTTTTTTTCACCCGGATGTCGTAGTTGGGAACACAATAGCGGTCGAATTAGGGAATGAAAAATTGAGATATTTATATATGTAGAGTGAAAGCAATTTCAACCATCAGAATCTGATGTGATATCAGACAAAAGTTCAATTCAGATTAAGTTATAGTACAGGTCATTGAAAATCAAGAACATTCTGGCAGTCGACTCCAACTATTCAGAGAAAGGCAATCCGTCTTGTTGGTGATTTTTCGCTCACAGACTCGCTCACTTCATTGGAACATCGTAGAAGGGTCGGAGACTTGTCTCTCTTCTATTGCTAGTTATCACGGTGGGTGCTCTTCTGAATTGTTATCAGTTGTCCCACCCTTGGCAATATCTACACGGATGACTCGACGAGTACAGAATTCCCACCCCTTTGTTGTGAATTTGGAGACCTGTGGAACCTCTCTTGCTCAGGGATCTTTTTTCAATAGAACAGCTGAGCTTTGGAACTCCTTGACAAAAGAGGTTTTTCCTGAGGCTTACAAACTTCAAAGTGAATGTTAATTCGTATTTCTTGTTCCTTGATTCACGCGGTGTTCGTTGAACATTACAGGGCTTCCCTTTCGTGTGAATCTGCATATATGAAAAAAGACTAATTGCCTGAGATCGGTAATGCTCAATGTTCGAGATGGTCAAAGCGATTTTGTTTCACAATCCTAGCATTCCTCACCTGATTCGAGTAGAAAGTAGATCTCCACCTATTAAGTGAGAAGTCGAAAGTTACATTCGTATAGTGCAATACATTCAAATTGGAAGCAGCCTTCTGAAACTTATATTTTTCAACTGATTGGAATGATTCATTTTCTCAATAGGTAGACAATCGAGAAGCCTACTTGTTGATGTGAAAAGTCGAAAAAAATTTGTAGAGCATTCTTTATGGAGAATTCTTGCCACACCACTGGATTATTGCTGTTTTGGAAAAAATCATGCTGGAATTTCACCAAATTTTGTTAATTATCGAAAAAGTTATGAGTGAATGGAATTTGAGAAATGTGCCATCCAATCATTCCACCAGTTCTATTTAATTGATTTCATTAAAATTTCGACAACTCCTTGGAATCAGCAGTTTTTGAATTATCACTTTCTACAATTCTATCGAAGTTTGTTCATTATTGAAAAAGTTATATGTCGAGAATATTTCAAAAATATCTCATATGATAAAAAAGTAGAAAAATTTTGACTTCACCACTGGATATTCACTTTTTCAATAATGAACAGATTTTGATGGAATTCTGGTCGATTATTAGTCAAAATATGCTGATTCCAATAAGGTTCTCAAGATTCAGCTAGAAATTTTGGTATTCAAGTACACGTTCTACGAATGTTGTCAAGTGGATTAAGAATTAGGTTCGAATTAGGTTGAATAGTGAGTTTCAGAAGGGTTCTTCGACTTCCAATGGAACACCCTGTTTATTCCTGCCACCATTTTTCGCTGCCCAAATTGCATTTATCATCAAAAATCGAGGTGACTCTACGTTTTCATGACATCTTTTAGATTAATTGACAAACACTGTTGAGTTAGCACCAAGAATATCGAGAATCATCTAATCATAAGTCGATTAAACTCTTGATTTTTGAACGATATCATGTAGATCATGTGACTATTATCAAGAATTGGGATGAAGTGAAAAAAAAATATTACAGCTGATACCAGTGGTCGAAATCTACTAGCACGAAAAATGTTGAAGAAATATTTTTCTTCAATATTTGTTAAATATTATTAGAAATATTACTCCAAGAGCCAGAGCAAAAAAAGTAGGTTCATAATGCAATCTTCTACAGAAATGATTTCCTTGTTGGAAAATGTTTGGGGGTGTCCCCTGAATATAAATTCAAGTTGGCGGGACAGGGGGGGTTGAGCTTCAGCCGCCATCTTGGAAAACACGTTTTATCAAATATCTCGTGAACCGTGCATCGTACGACAAAAACAGTAGGGATCATTTTCGTAGATAATAAAATTCTCTTCAACTTTTATTCGAAATTTTTTTCCGTATAGTGCATAGGTTTTCATTTATAGTGCGCCAAACTTTTCCCAGCATGGTTATTGCAAAATATATAGTTAACGGTTGATGAAACAGTATAAATGGCAGTATTTTGGCGCGCCATAAATAAAAACCTAGTTGCAGAGAATTTCATTATCTACAAAAACGATCCTTACTGTTTTTATCGGACGATGCACGGTTCACGAGATATTCGATAAAACGTGTTTTCCAAGATGGCGGCTGAAGCTCAACCCCCCCCGTCCCGCCAACTTGAATTTACATTCAGGGGACACCCCCGAACATTTTCCAACAAGAATATCAATTCTGTAGAAGATTGCAGAAAAAAAGTACCTGGCTCTTAGCCTATATATTTCCCAGATCAGATGGCTTTGGATCGTTATACTTTATATTCAAACAAAATTATCGATATTCAATAAAATAAGGGATTCTTCAGTCTTCGATGAAATTTACATTTGCGCATGTCACTTGTGTCATATAATTCATCAATCTTTTCAATATCAGCATGAAGAGAATTTTCCCGAGGAATACCTCTAGAACTAGAAAATGTATTTCTATTCGGCAAACGTTAATCGATTGACAGATACTACATCGAACTATGGTTCAGGAAAACTCGGTTCAGTTGCTAAGCATGAGCAAATCGAATCGTATGTTGCTCGACAACTGATCTTGGTTCACTGGCACCATAGTTCACTGGAGTATCTACAACTGGCCCTACGCCAATTTCAAACCAAAATAAATGTTTTAACAGTACAAAGAGATTTTTTTGGATGCCAGTAACTGGCGAAAAAGTTGTATTTGATAAGGCATTGAATTCCAAACACTTTAAAAACTACTGTTGGTGGACAATAGTAGAGTTTTTTTATGAGAAATCAAAAACACTCGGAATATCAGTTTGACCTTGAAAATGTTTATATCCGTTGCCCAATAGCTAATTCATGCAACAATACATAAATAAGCCTTAGCCTAACAAAGAGTTCAATATTGGCAATTATGATGAACACGTTCAAGCCTTAACCATTTTGTCACCTTCATGCAGTTATAACCAACCATTAGTTCTAAATAAAGTTTATTCTGAGATAAATGTCGGTGAAAAGACTGCTGCAGTGTTTTGTGACCTGTCAAAGGCATTTGACTGCGTTAATCACGAAATACTGCTGAGAAAGCTATACATTGTTATGGATGCAGAGGAGTAACTCTCAAATGGTTCGATTCCTACCTGAAGGGATGATCGCAAATAGTCAAAACTGTTTAACTTTCAAGAAAAAGGGAAATTATTTCGGGTGTTCCACAAGGTTCTGTTTTAGGTCCCATTCTTTTTTTATTATATATTAATGACCTCATCAAGCTTGATATTTCTGGAAAGTTCACCTTATTTGCAGATGACACAACCATACTTTGGAATAATAAAAATACTTGTGAGTTACATAAAATAATCTATGCTGATTTGAAAAAAGTGAAAGATTGGTGTGATTCAAACATCCTATCTTTCAACTTAACTAAAACAAATTCAATATCGTTCAGATGCTCGATCAACAAACTTCATTTTGAAGACAGATCATTGGAATCTAAAAATAGCACTAAATTTCAAGGAGTGTTCATTGATCAGAATTTAAAATTTGTGGATTATGTCAAACAACTCACTAGCGAAGTCGCCTCTGGCTGTTATGCGGTTAGAGTAATTCGTAATGAATTGGGATTCGGCACTGCAAAGATGGCTTACTATAAACTTATGGCTTAGACATTACACATAGATTCTCACTTACGCTACGGAATACCATTTTGGGGAGCATGCAGCCCAACTTTTTTCAATAGCCTTCTAATTTTACAGAAAAGGTATATGGGAAACCTTAAACCAAGAGAGTCCTGTAGAACCTTCTTCAAAAACCATAATATCCTAACGGTAACTGCATTATTCATACTGGAATCTGTGTGCTTAATATATAAGCATATATTAAACTTCGCCACATCCTCTTCCCATTATAACACCCGGAACAGCAGACACACTCTGCAACTCACAGTGCCAACTAAAAACATCACCAGAGACTCCATATTTTACAATGGAGGAAAAATGTACAATCATTTGCCTCTGTACATAAGATCTGCCAATATAAATGGCTTCCAATTCAGGAAGTTAGTCAAACAATTTCTATCTGATAGACCCTATTATACTTTGAATGAGTTTTTTGACGATAACTTTTAACAAATTGACTAGCTCATGTTTTTTATCTTCATTAAGGAGCTTTTAAATTTTTACTTTCTATGTCTATTCTTATATGAACTTGACTTCCACTCTTTTATGTATACATACTTTTTATAATCTCCATTTTACCACGTTTTGTATGTATTTTTATAGTTTTATTTTTGTTATCTTTCGTATATATCGCATTTTTCAAGTAAGTATTTACTACACAAGCTTTGTCAACAAGATTATGTCCTATGATAATAAAGCATATTATTATTATCATAGTAACTACTGCATGAATATGTTCGTCCATTTACAAAAATTGAACTCTATTATTTATTGGATTTGAACTTAGGCTTAGTTATCAACTATTGTTGCGTGTACCAGGCATAGCAGAAAAAAATATTGGTATGAGTTCCTGCGGAAGGACAATGAAAATCTTGGGTGCTGATAATTTCCATTTGATAGTGGAAGATTGTCAACTTTTATACATAGAAATACCAACTGGAAAACGGCACATTTTTCTTTGGGAAAAATGGACTTGTTTTTGCAACAAAGAGCATCTGTTTGAAAATCATGGGAGGTATAAAATTCAATCAATGCCGTTCGCATCAGTGTCTATATCTATTATTGCAATGAGTACACAGAGATAATCCAGGACTCTCCGATCTCTTTTATTTACTGTAATCCATACTGATGAAATCAGAGATACACAGATAATTCTGTATGTCATGCGTTTCCATTGAAACACTGACAAACCCGAACCACAATGGAAAACCGTTCCCAGCATCCACCGTACCATTATTACTATTACCAGCCGTAATAGTTGTAAAGGATTTAATAAACAAAACAAACCGCAGCACTGAACTGATAACATCAGCCCTTATCAGAGAGCGCGCCGGGTCCGTTTTCGAAATAGCCCTTACAAATTACAGTCGGCTGTCAATAGAATCCTAACCTAATCGTTGGATCACACATTTAACTTTCATTGTTGGAACTCACAATGAGTGTTTGCAACCAAACGCAGCACATCTGGTACTAATTCGTGGAGACGAGACGATGCGAACAGCGGCGTAGGCGAAAGGGTTGATAGGGCTAATACCGAAATCAATATGTAATAGCAGAAATTATAACAATAGGCGAATATAAAAGTGAAGTTGCAGCTGTGGTCTACTGGAGTTCAAAAACCATCTATTATAAAAAGTTTATTAAACATCTCCTCCGAAAGCCTATACTCTTTGATTTCCAAGTTTTTTCACTACAAATAGTTACTGTTCCTGGAGTAGACAGGACTAGATTCCCAAGAGGAGAAAAACCCAAGAACAGAGAGCTGTTGGTTCACAGATGGGTACAAAATACCTTTTGGTGGATGTGTATACAGTTGCAGATCCAGAATAGAAATATCAACTCACCTAGAGTTCTATACGACCTATTTTAACTGGAAATTCATGTCATTCACTCATGTGTGGAGATTGGCGAAAACCAACCTCACATATGAAAACATGAAAATATTCTCGGATAGCCAAGCCACTGTGAAAGTAATTGATCCCCATCGGACAAAGTGAGAGTTTATATGGCCGGAAAAACTCCCCTGAACTGTCCCTGATCTGAATTTCTGGCCACACTAGCCCGAAAGCTAATGAAGCTGCCGACTGCAATGCATTAGTTGGCCCAGAACCTGTTATCAATATCTTTTTAGGTTTTGCAAAATAAGGGCCAATTTATACATCTCTGTTTCAGTCCTGAATCCTCAAATGCCAGTTAGTCCCACAATCTATCGTAGGGAGTTAGGTGTTTATTGACCATATGCTGCCTAAGTAACATTCTTGAGATTGAAGGGAAGACTGAAATAGATGTAGTTCTTCAAATGCTTCTTTATAGATGTCTAAAATAAACTTTGTTTTCAAATGAGATAAGGACCGAGATTAAACCAGATATGTATAAATTGGCCCTAAGCACTGAATATCCAGAGAAGAGATTCAGACTAACCTATGATTATTTCGCTAGGTGAGATACCCACAGATAACAAAAACAAGTACAGATAGGTAATAACAAACTTGTATACACCGAATACTGTTTCGCCTTGGACGTGCTGTGGGAAGCTTGAGCTCCCATGTTTGTGTCCTGGGAGTACCAGACCAAGGAGCCAGAGTGGTTCGAATTCCCCTCTTCATATTGAATCAATCCATCAAATAATGAAAATCTATCTCACCATCAAAATTACGATACAGCTTTTGTAACAGTTTTGCATCAATTTGGAGTAAGGATAGCGGAAAATCACTTTTCCAAAAGTTTTTTCAGAATAAATGACGCCCATAGGCATTAAAACTAATGGACTGGCCCTAAGAGGGGACTCCGAAATTAGCAAAATAGAATACTTCGAGTATAACCTTTGAGCGCATTAGGCATTCCAGAGTGATTCCAGATACTTGTCAACATCTTGTCAAATAATGGCATCTGCCTCCCAGAAACTTTTGTCTGTTTTCTTCGAAAGATTGTGATTTCCATGGTAAAACTGGTATTTGCCCCCCAGACATCACGTGATCTTGAATGCCCAATTCCTTCCTCAGTTGAGCAGAGAAAGGAAAGTTTTGAGAGATAAGAGTTATTCAAGTATAAAATTGTCAATATATCCTTCACAACTTCTGTTCATTGTGCATATCATTCTTCTCTCTAATGTATTCAGCAAAATGTAATTCGCAAAACTGTCATGATGGCCTGTCCATTAGTCCATTGCAAATCGTGGCACTGTAAATTCCGAAGAAAAATGTACTTTTCACACAAAATATATGTTGGAAGTTTGATCCTGAGAGATATTTTTGTTGTTTCTATTCAGTAAATCAATTTGTTCTCTGGGTAATTCTTGGCAAAATAATCGTCCTCATCCGTTATTGTAATAAAAATCACGACATGACTCACAGGAAACTATTTTGTCGATATTAATTCAAAACTTTTGCTTAACGCAATATTCGAAATTTCAAAACCGTATTACATGTCAGATAGACAATGGAAATTAACACCATAATGAGAGGCTACGTTCAGTAGCTTCGGTCTCAGTCGGAATGGTATTGTCTCTATCAGCGCCTTCGATGATTTTGACCCTAAGCTTTGAGAATTTCTAAATTTATTACTCTTTCCGTCGAGATGCCTTCCGGAATTGATACTCAATGTATAACGATAAGATACTTTATTGAAGCAACTCGAGCTATAGTGAAAACAATTTTAAAATTTGTTGCACGTCATAGGTGACGACATGAAATCAAAGAGGTAGTACCAATCCATTGATGGAAATGCATTAGAACATTTATATTGAATTTCAAATTTGGCGCCTGTTTTTATTTAGCATTTAGTTGGCAGCACTCCCGATTTTGCCGCAATTTGTTTGAAGTCTGTTATTTACCAATTGACAATTGTCTTCCTAAACTGAGTGTTCTGTGTTTAGGTCTTTTTGGTACTTCATACTAGACAATTGTGATCAAAAACTATGTATTTCGATGCTTCTATAGAAAGTATCAGTCTCAGGCTATTCGGAAAAATGCCAAAGGATTTGCAAATTATCGCTGCCAAGAGTTGGTGACATCTTCGATTAATTAGATAAATTATATTTGTAATCTACAGGCAAAAATTTATCTTTATCGTGTTTGCAGCAGATTTGAAGTCAAGTATGTATACTCTCAGTGCGATTTCTCAAAAGATTAAAGATAACGAAGCTCACAAAGTACCAAGAGGTTCACTAACACCGCAGTACTGAATATAAAGGTGTTATGCGAAACATTATTTGCAGTTGATAAATGATGAGGTGCAACAGTTTTTAATTTGTATCAGCTATATGTATGCTTCATAAAACACATATTTCTGAAACTTTAGGCTGCATTTATGAAGTAATCCGAGAATTTCACGAATTTTTATGATGACTGGATCATTTATCATTTCAATTTGTTTACAACGTATTATACAATGAAAAAATATCATTTGAGATCGTTACCTCTGCGTCAACCTTTATCTAGTCGATTTATTAAAGTATTATATCCACAAAAAATTAAGAAGTAGAAGAATCAAATGGCATGCTACAAAAGATAGTTCATACCCAATTCGATTTTTTATTTTAAAGTTGGTTGTACCATTGTAAGTTTATCTTCTCGTCGAGGTAGGATATAACTCTGAGCACTGACAATAATGATAGAGACTCTCTGGAGATATGTGTGGAGATGATTGATCTACACAAAAAACGTAAAGGTGAGTCTATCTGAAAAAGACCCCTCAAATCGGAACCCAACAGTAAGCAGATCGTTATACAAGTTTCTGTGAGTATTCCAAGGGCCTCTTCATGCAGTCAAAATAATAATCTGGAGTCAGTTCAATCTTTCAACAAGATTGGTATTATATTTCGGTCACTTCTTCGAATTCTCCTAAAATGTCAACATCTTATGGTTTCTCTTTCCGAGAAATCATTGTGAAACCCTGTAATAAATTTCACACTCAGTGCCCCCAGCCGAAACCCTCTACAGCAAACAAACCTCCGCCACTGTCGGTTAGCCTCCCTCATTTCGTCGGTCGCTCAGTCAATAATTGCCATATTATATAAATAGCGTATGTCGACAGCAAATCGCCCGTGAATCGATAGATCCCGGCGACAGATAACATTTCACACACTCTTGATTTAATCGAGCGAAATGCTTGTTTCCCAGCCTCAACGCAGGGGCACTAATTTAATTTACGGGTTTCACACGGTACGCACCCTTGAGGTGAAAACAAAAATGAGGCACGGTTATTCGAGTCGATGATTTTTGCGCAATAATTGATTTATTTGATTGCAACTGACTCAGTTTCTCCAAATTACCTAATTTCCAGTCACTGAGTGAAAAATTTCGACTCATTATCTCGGATTCCACAAATGATGAATCGGCATATTACAATGCTGACTCGGTACATTTGAAATACCTGAATTCGACTCACTAATAAAAAAATTTTGACTCATCATCTCGGATTTTACAAATGATGACTCGGTTTGTCCGAATGTTGACTCACTACATGTAAATTACCTGAATCCGACTCACTTAATTGAAAAATCTTACTCAGTGTCTCGGGTTTCACAAATGATTACTTGGTTTGTCCAAATGCTGACTCAGTACATGTGAATTACCTGAATCCGACTCACTGAATTTAAAAATCTTACTCAGTATATCGGATTTCACGACTGATTACTCGGTATGTCCGAATTCTGACTCAGTAAAAGTGAATTACCTGAATCCGACTCACTTAATTTAAAAATCTCACTCAGTTTCTCAGATTTCACGAATGATTACTTGGTATGTCCAAATGCTGACTCAGTACATGTAAATTACCTGAATCCGACTCACTGAATTCAAAAATCTTACCCAGTATATCGGATTTCACGATTGATTACTCGGTATGTCCGAATGCTGACTCAGTACAAGTTAATTACCTGAATCCGACTCACTCAATTTGAGAATCTTACTCGGTATCTCAGATTTCACAGGTGATTACTCGGTATTGTATAATGCTGACTCAGTACATGTAAATTACCTGAATCCGACTCACTACATTAAAAAAGCTCACTCAGAATCGCGGACTCCAATAATGATTGCTCGGTATGGTATAATGCTGACTCAGTACATTCAAATTACCTGAATACGACTCACTTTATACAAAAATCCTACTCAGTATCTCGAAATTCAAAAATGATTACTCGGTATGCACGAACGCTGACACAGTACATGTATATACCCTGAATCCGACTCGCTGAATTCAAAAATTTCACTCAGTATCTCGGATTTCACGAATGATCACTCGGAATATCAGAATGCTGACTCAGAACTTGTAAATTATCTGAATCAGACTCATCAAATTGAAAAATCTTACTCAGTATCTCGGATTTCACGAATGATTACTCGGTATGTCCGAATGCTGACTCAGTACATGTAAATTACCTGAATCCGGCTCACTAAATTGAAAAATCTCACTCAGTATCTCGGATTACACAAAGGATTACTCGGTATGTCCGAATGCTGACTCAGTAAATTACCGGAATCGGACTCACTTAATTTAAAAATCTTACTCAATATATCAGATTTCACGATTGATTACTTGGTATGTCCGAATGCTGACTCAGTACAAGTGAATTACCTGAATCCGACTCACTTGATTTAGAAATCTCACTCAGTATCTCAGATTTCACGAATGATTAGTCGTTATGTCCGAATGCTGACTCAGTGCATGTAAATTAGCTGAACCCGACTCACTAATTGAAAAATTCTGACTCAATATCTCGTATATTTCTCAACCTTCGACCCAGTAAGTCGGAATTCCGACGGAATGGACTAATTCAGACCGAGTTAGTCATTTCTAAGTATCTCGAAATCACCCAATAACAACATGGAAAGTAAAGATTCTGACACAATATCTTGATATTAGCTTATTCCGATCTAGTATGTAGTGTATTCAGAATCTCCCATTAACTAATTCAGACCCAGTATGTCGAAAATCTGACTCAGTATTTCGAAATCGAATAATTCCTACTGAGAAAGTCATAGACCATTGGTAGTATGTGGCCTACAATTGTTCATCATTAAACATAGTTTAGTGTAATTGACATATGTTTAGGGCCTAGTTATGCAGTCTTCGTTGGGTTTTCGAAACATTTATCGAGGAATGTTGTTAAGATTTGTTTTCTAATGATTCGAATTCTACACCAGATAGCTTAATGGAATAATCGAGGATTATATACCGAGTGTACCAACTTTTATCGATTAAAATGTGCACCATGATTCTTGTAATTTTGCTTAGTTTTAGTTCAGTTTATATAACCAAATTACAAATACAAGAGTGTTTTTCGCGAGTCGGATACAAATTGTTTTGAAAACAGATTTAATCTGTCAAAATGATAAAACATACATATACTTACAGCTAGAACAGTTACTCAGATATAACACAAACTTATATTAAAGAGTCTCAGATCTAGAGAATCAGTCTGGGATTTTGTCAGTCTGAAACGAGTTTGGTAGTTTTGAAAGTCAGAATTAGTAGAAAATGTGTCCATATGGTTATGTATCTCCTGAACGGTAACGTAAATGGCTTGCATTGGTCCCTATATCCAGCACCAGCGATAATTCTGAATGCCTTTTTTTGTAGTGTGAAAACTTTTGACGCATTGCGAGAGTTTCCCCAGACCTGCGGCCTCGAGATTTCATCTTAAATTATTATACACGAAATCGGTTGAATAGGTGTATTGCAATTAATCGCTGTAAAACTCTATTAAAGCAGCCTGGCCTGTTCATTGGCCTATTTCATTGGTTATCCACATTGGGAGAAGTAATCGGGGGTTATATTCCTAGTACACCAAGTTCTATCAGTTAAAATGTGTACACATCCATGATATTCGAAATTTTGCTCAGAAAATAACTTCAGTGTATGATAACTTGATAAACCACAGGGCTCGGTTCGATTATATTATTATACTTGAAACCGTTGGCATGAAAGCAAAATTTTGAAAATTATTGAAATGCTGGCATTTTGGAGATTCAGCTTGTCGTAGGAGAGATATATGTTGAGATTATGTCCAAAAACATAAACTCAAAAATATTCAAAATCGAACACATAAATAATATCCTAGTACCTGAGAAGTGGTGCAAAATCATTGCAAGTTCATTGTAATTAATCAGTTTAATCGGTTGAACAGATCTAGGGCAATTAAAGCTCTGTGAAAGCAGTCTAGCCTAACTTTTTCATGGGTTGCATCGAGGAAAATAATCGGTGCCAAAATCAGTAGCTAGGACTGTGGGAAATACAGAAAAGTACAGGAATGCCGACACTTTGAAAACGATATTTCCTTCTAGTCCCACCCCATCACGTAGAGCAAATTGCACACCGCCAACAAAAATTCCGACTGGAAATCCATTTCACGCGGTCAAACCCTTTAAAATATAAAATTATCCCTGTAGGGGTGGACCGCCCCAACTCCCTGCACTCGCTACCTTCGATTGTTATTGTAACAAAATTATTGGAGTGTTTGGCGCGGGAAGCGCGAGCCCTCGGTGAGTTTTTAGTCGGCCTCATTTCATAGCACGCCAGATTAAATTGAATCCGACTATTGTCATGATAAAACGTGTTTGAAGCATTGTGGTTATTGTGCTCTGTTGCAACCCTTTCTTTATCAGCTCAATTCTACGAATGTGGACGCTTTGTTTTCCCTCTACTGTTCGGGTCTATGAATAATCGCAATGAATTTCGTCAACGAAGTAGTGTCCATATTTATACCCAACGGTACTCAAGCATATCAAAAAAGCTCAATAAACATGTTTTTCAATCAGAAATGTAATTTACCATATGCATCTATTTTTAGCACATGTATTTAGGATTCAATGGTTGGCATCACTTGAATTCCAAGGAAAGGCTATCTATCAGCAGCTACTTTTCAGATGTCAAGAGTAACTATCCCTACAAAGTCAAGTATCTCGATGCTAGGGATTACGATCAGTAATAATCTCTCATGGGAAAACCATGTGAGATAGATCACTAAAGGTGCTTCCCAGAAACTTGCATTTCTGTTTCGTGCGAAGAAATACTTCGCTTCTTGTCAGCTTCTGATGATCCACAAGGCACAGATACGACCTGTCTTGGAATACAGTTCTCATGTGTGGAGTTCGGCACCAAGACATTCATTGAAGCTTCTCGATTCTATTCAGAGATTCTTCGCTCACAGACTCGCTCACATTTTTGGAACATTGTAGAAGGGTCGTAGACTTGTCTTTCTTCTATAGATATTTCCACGGTCGTTCCACCCTTGGCAACATATACACGGATGACTCGACGAGTACAGAATCCCCACCCCTTTGTTGTGAATTTGGAGACCAGTCGATCCTCTCTGGCTCAGGTATCTTTTTTCAATAGAACAACTGAGCTTTCCTTGCCGAAAGAAGTCTTTCCTGAGGCTTACAGACTTCAAGAATTCAAAGTGAATTCCCAGTAGAATGGGGAGGTGTCTACGATATATACCTGAACAACTTGAATATAATTCAAAAATGGATTTTGAAAATAATTTATAATAAAAACCGTGGATATTCCAGTGATATGATTTTTGAGATCAGTCGAGTCATGGATGCTAGACAATTATATTTCTGGAAAGTTTCACTGAATGTTTTCAAAGGAAAGATTAAAATAAAGAAGAACTCTCACTCATATGGAACTAGGAATATATCTAAGAACTACTACCTACCTAGAATGAACAAATCCATAGGTTGTAGATCGCTATCATATCTGGCACCTAGAATCTTTAATTTCATACCAGATGAATTACGAAAAAATAAAACCCAAAATAATTTCAAACGTTGCTTGGGACAATGGCTGAGAAGTCAAACAAGGAATATAATCCATGATATGATAAACCAGAAGTGAACTCAAAAACACACTGATAGCTTTTTATTTATTTATTTTTTTCGATTAGTATTATCATAATGATAATCATTGTACTCGATTTTGGACTGTTATTGTTCCTGTTTAGTTATATAAAAATGTATTTAGCTTTATACTTTCTTACACCCCACCACGCACAAGGGATATTTTTGTTAATATTCCTCCAGTGGTTTTTCTTTTCCGTTTATTAGCATACTAGAGTCTGTATACCTTCTCTGTATTAATCTGTAATTTTCTAATGAACGTTATTATATTATTATTTGTATCTCCTCTCCTTTGATTCACGTGGTATCATTCGAACATTGCAGGGCTCCCTTTTCATGTGGATAAGCAAATAAAAAAAAAACTGAAAAAAAACGACAAATAATAATTGAAGTGAAGGATAGATATCGTCCCTAAATTACTAGAATTCTGACATATCTGGATTTTTGGTGCTGTGAAGTTTGTTTCACTTGAGCTACTCATTCTCTAATTTCTTCTCCAAATCTTTTATACCTATATAACCAAAGAATATGTGGCAAAATGAATTGTTGAAAATATATATACCCGGAAAATTTCGAGAGTTTCATAATCAATTGGCTAGAAGTTACCACGTGATGAAGTAAATTGAAATAAGATATTCATCTAGAAACCTACCAACACTGTGGAAGGGTCAACTTGTATTAATTCTGATGAATTCGTAGGAATTGTGTCTCCTTCTCCTTCATAATCAAAGATAAATGATTGAGCGATATACATCGAAAGCAAGTTGTATGATTGTAGATTACTGACAGAGGTTTCAGCATACGAAAATTAACAACCTATTTTCGTACAGTTACGTTCACATCAAAGTATGATTCACAAAAAAAAATAAAAATTTCAACATTATTGCAAATAAAAAAAACTGAAAAAAAACGACAAATAATAATTGAAGTGAAGGATAGATATCGTCCCTAAATTACTAGAATTCTGACATATCTGGATTTTTGGTGCTGTGAAGTTTGTTTCACTTGAGCTACTCATTCTCTAATTTCTTCTCCAAATCTTTTATACCTATATAACCAAAGAATATGTGGCAAAATGAATTGTTGAAAATATATATACCCGGAAAATTTCGAGAGTTTCATAATCAATTGGCAAGAAGTTACCACGTGATGAAGTAAATTGAAATGAGATATTCATCTAGGAACATACCAACACTGTGGAAGGGTCAACTTGTATTAATTCTGATGAATTCGTAGGAATTGTGTCCCCTCCTTCATAATCAAAGATAAATGATTGAGCGATATACATCAAAAATAAGTTGTATGATTATAGATTACTGACAGAGGTTTCAGCATCCTATTTTCGTACAGTTACGTTCACATCAAAGTATGATTCACAAAAAAAATAAAAATCTCAACATTGGGGAGGAGGGTCTGTCATACCATAATCTCGAGCAAATTCAGATTGATTATTGTGGAAAGTTTGGGCACTCTTGATGGTTTTCGGTAAACTCTGCTTCGTTCAAATATTAACTACATTTTTCCATGAAAATTTAATTATACTGCCTGCCAATCAGATTAACCTTCGTTTCGTGAGGTCTGGTTTTAATTTATCAAAAACTGATTTTTCATGCCCATTTTTGTTATAATTGCAGCGCAATACGAAGGCAAATCAAACTGACACATATGCGTTCTTCGGAATTTTGATCCATTGAAGTCTGAAGTATCAATTATTCGATATTTCATGATACAGAAAATATGAAACGTTATCGGTGCATTATGACTATTATGAGTCATATAATAAACAAATATTCTGGAAACTATCGAACTATAATACAAAATACGAGGTGTCGACATCCACTAGTCACTAAGTAACTTCATGTCACGTGAATGAAATATCAGTGATGCCAACCATGAAATTCTGAATATATGTGCAACAAGAACTATATGTTCGAATTGAACTAGCCGATACTTGATGAATTATTTCAACAAAATAGAACGATTTTCACTGACAATCGACACGTAACTTTCCTTTTCAGAAGACGCATCCAACCTTCATCTATACTCAATAAACGAATAACAATCCCTTCATTTCCTTTCAAAAAAATTGAAGGAGCCTTCTGGAGTCTCCCATCTTTCTTCCATTAATTTTTTTCTCATCTTCCCAAGTTGTTTTTATGTTCAGCTGCTCTTATTCTCAATGGCCTTGATGTTTCACCAGTATAAAAACTGCCACATACTCTTGGGTTACTACTAACTAACAAAATCGATGAAATTTTTCAAAAAGGGTTGAAAAAGAAAGCAATCTAGCTTTCGACACGTCGCCAAATTCATGAAAAATGATACGTAACTATCAAAATTGTCAGTCAGTTTTGCTTCTTTTTTATACTGCAGTTACGTATCAAGGAGAAGATATCAATTTGCCCTAGAAATGGATATTATAAGAATTGAAAGATTTTTCTAATTTCAAAACTAGTTCCTGGGGTACGATTACTAGCAAAGATCAAAGATCACGACACAAAACGTTCTGTTGTTCAATCACGTGTCTAATCACCGGCCAATCGCTCTCCGGGATGTAAATGTAGCTGCTAAATGGCAACAAGCGCGCATCGCAGTTTCGAGTTGATGAGAAACAGGCTAATTTCCTGCAGGAGTGCCTCTCTCCACCAATCAGGCCATCAATCTTTGTGTCCGACGTCAATGCGGCGTTTTGTTAATCCCGGTTTAAACACACGTTCCCATCAGAACGACCGGTGACAAGTGACAAGCGATAGATTGGTTTTTTAGATTTGGCACCGCGATTGCTGGCTCATTTTGCGATGCTTCTTGGGCGTTGAGGCATAGACTGGCTTGATATGGAGGTATATGATTCAACAAATAATTATATGCAAGTCAAAGTTTGTATTTCGCAGTAGCTTGCATATTTGAGTCGAAAAAATGTAGAAATAGCTCATTTATAATCCACAACATATATAAAATAAATTCGGGGATTCCTCAGGGCACAATATATAGCCCTCTCATATTCACTACCAACAATAAAGCATCCTTGGGCGTTGTATACGTTGGAACATGTCTCACTGATTATATTAGAATCAGAATTAATATTTTTTTTTGTTATTTTTCCTTCATGGGCTTCTGTGTATTTAACCACCATGATCTGAAAAAATCAACGGAAGACCTCTGATCTACCCCGAAAAGTTTCTGCGTTAATTAAAAAAGAGTTCCGCCAGGATAGAACAAGTCCAATTAGTCAGCAACTTCTCGTATAACTCTAATTTGCCTATTATAAAAAAATATGAACTATCATTTATAGAAATACTCATTTTCGTTAACGTTTCGGAAAAAAAAACGTTTCCGTGATCAGAAATTCTTTTTCTTTTTTGGTCATTGTTGACAATCTGTCAAATATCTGAGATTTGACAAAATATTTTGTCAAGACAAATGCAATTCATATCAAGTTAACTCAAACAGATGCAACTTTCCTCAGGTTTGTTCCGTACTTTTTTGGGTTTGTTACCTACCATAATCTGAAAAAATAAGAATTAATATTGGAATCTATACAAGTGTATTGAAAAAAAGTTCTTTCTGGATAGAAAGAGTCCAATTAGTCAGCAACTTCTTGTATAACTCAAATTTTGCCTTTCAAAAAAATAATAAGAATATATATATATATATATATATATATATATATATATATATATATATATATATATATATATATATATGTATGCAAGATGAATTTTTCTGGGTTTTTATCCGTTAGGTGTCTTCTGATCTGTTCGACGTTTCGAATTCCATTTTGAATTCATTCTCAAGAACTGTTAGACGAATATCTGTCCATACCGTCCTGGTCAATCACTCCCCTTACGAAGCAACCAAGCAAGAGCATGTTATCTGTTGTCAAAATGGGGAATCCCGTTTACAGGTTGCTAGGCCAAAGGCGTCGTCTTCATAATATAATAGTCAAGATGCACATATTCCTGGTGAAACGACTTCTATATCGGTACAATGTTAATGTTTTTGTCAAAAAGGCTAGACCTATGGCTCACTTGATCACATTCTTGAAATTCCTTCACAGATGACCTCAAGCGGCAACTCTAGACACATGACAATATGAAGTTTCTATCAGCGAATTCTCTAGAAGAACTCGTGCAGAGTCAGTGTATTACTTTCTTTTTTCAACACTCAACATAATGAAGGATGAAGATACACGATTTCTGTCAAAAATTGCATGAGTTCTCACCTGAGAATTCGCTATATTTTTATGTTTGTTTCTGTTTAGACGTATATACAGATATGCATCTTGTAACATATATTACAGATAGATGCATTTGCTCTATATTCTCCATATATGTTATGAGAAGTTAATATCAAAATTCCTAGAAATTCTTACTATTTGGTGCTGAACATTTTCAGACAATTTAATGGGATTCTTCGTAATATCGGTACGTGAGAGGAGTAGAGTTGGACTGCATAGAAAAAAAGTGCGTCAATATAGAGTTTATTGAACATTGTAGTGTTTAATTCGAAATGAATTGGCCCCTCCAGAGTCCAGATCAACCTGAGTCATTTCAGTTCATCAAGAATAGTGCTATAGTGCAGGCTATTATGGCGCTGTACAAGCAGACCGTATCTGCAAACACTCTCCCGAAAGAACTTTTATTCTACGATTCAAAATATTTGTTATTGCATCCTTTTACTAGGCATGTAACAACCATTGTCACTAATGTTGAAACTTGGAATAAATATGTTAAACTGGAAAGCAATCAGCATATAACACAAATATAACTTCTACCAAAGTAAAGACTGACCAACGTGAGCTTTGTTTTTATCAACGTCAGTATAAGCTCGCTTTATGTTGACCAGTTGAAGTTGTAGTACAGGTAATAGGGAGCCAGCTACTCGTGTCCATAATGCATAATTAGGCAGGAGTTATTTTATTGCATGGATAGTTGCAGTCTGACGTACTTAACCTAAAAACACAAAATACTTACAAAAATGGCGAACGGAAGTGCCGCCATTTTGTGAAAAACCGTTTGGGCCTGTATCTCCGTAACCGTGCACTTTAGGCCCACAACTATCGGGACCTTTTTTATAGATAATTAAATTTCCTATCTTTTTTATTCAATAATTTTTTTTGTAGCACTTACCGTTCACGACTTATATTATTATTACTTTTTGTTTATTCACTTTTTTACCGATATCTCTTTAAATAAATGTTCAAACAATAAATTGTTTATAATAAAACTTTTGAATCGATGAATTTTCTACAACTTTTATTCGAAACTTTTTTCTCTAAAGTTAATATTTTCGAAGTTACAACGCGTTAATTTCAATCGTCTTGTATGTGGGAGATCAACTAGAGTGCATTTCATGCAAATGCAGAACTGGCTGTGGCAGAGCCTGTGGGTGCCAAAAAGCAGGATTGGACTGTACGGTAATCTGTGAGAACTGCACAGAGAAAACGTGCACTAATCAGCTGAAAGTAATCGTCAACAACACAGAATTGTGCGACATCGATGAAGATATTGGTGATGATTCTAACGACAAATTAATAGAGGCGTTACAATCTTTATATGCCACTGACGAAGATAACGAAGAGGAAGAGGAGAATGTAACCAACATCGAAAATTCACCACCCTCGAAACGCCAAAGAGTCAGAGAAGACATATGATTCATTTTGGTGTACATTTGTAAAAATAAATTTCACATATATTCTTCAATAAATATTCCATTTTTTTATTTGCGTGTGTAATTATGGTAGTAGTTTTTAAATTAATTATAGTAATATTAAATTGTATAAAAGAAAATACAAAGAAAAAATTTTAATGGGTATTCGCTATTTCTTGCAGGTAAGAACTTGAATTATTATTTATTTATTAAATCAAAAAAATTCTAAAATCAATTTTTTTGTATTATGTATCGGATTCGCTACATCATTACGCTATGCATACTTCGTTCTTAATAACCTTGTACTCTGTAGAACGACATTGAACGCGTTGTAACTTCAAAAATATTAACTTTAGAGAAAAAAGTTTTGAATAAAAGTTGTGGAAAATCAATCGATTTAAAAGTTTTATTTCGAACAATTTATTGTTTAAACAATTATTTAAAGAGATATCGGTAAAATAGTGAATAAACAAAAAGTAATAATAATATAAGTCGTGAACGGTAAGTGCTACGAAGAAAATTATTGGATAAAAAAGATAGGAAATTTAATTATCTATAAAAAAGGTCCTGATAATTGTTCGCCTAAAGTGCACGGTTACGGAGATACAGGCCCAAACGGTTTTTCACAAAATGGCGGCACTTCCGTTCGCCATTTTTGTAAGTATTTTGTGTTTTTAGGTTGAGTACGTCAGACTGCAACTATCCATGCAATAAAATAACTCCTGCCTAATTAATGCTCGTGTATTAATAATCATCATTACATGATCGTTGCATAATATACTATTCAGGGGCGATTCGATTTCAGTTTAACTAGAAGTTCACTTCCATATTTATTCTACTGGTACTCATAAATTAGTACAAAAATATCCCCACAGAACTGAAGATGATAACACCAACAGATGATTTATCAATAAAACAATATTAAGAATGTTCCTATTAACAAAAGTGCTCCGTATAAGAATTTTTTTTCATGAAATACATTCATTGATACTTTTTATCCGTATCAATATCTCAGAGCATCTCAGCTGAATTACTTGTTCGAAACAATGTTGGTCTGGGTCGTAAACATCAGACATCTATTATCGTTTCAACGGTTTCTACGAGATCCTATCACAATACCAACACCCGTCAGTTTCCACTTCAACCACCCTGTATATCAATTCCAATCACAACAGCTCCACAGTCCGCACCACCTTCTCCTAATTTATTTAATATTCACCAGTGCCAATCAAAGCACCTCATTATTACACAGAAGCCAACAACAAAAGCGCCATAGGAACAAAGCCAGCAACATTTTGACATAGATTGAGCCGTACCTATCAATTTGGAAAGTAAATTATTTCAATGGCACACAATAACATTCTTGAAAAAACACAAGGGAGCCCTCTACTTGTTTATAGCAGGTGAATAGTCGATGACTCGTCGAAAATCGGAGCCCATTTCTTCGTCTATTGTTGTTTCTTTGTAGACGCTTCGAAAAGACTTCATTTGGCTCCCGTACAAAAGTGGAGAATTCCATTCCTGCTCGATTTAATTTAAGTTGGCTACTGGAAGATCTCCGCTCCCGTTGGAGGAACTACGACGATTTCCTGAAATGCAGCTGAATGGAGGAACGTCTGCACGAATTTTATTGTGCTATATTGTGGGGGATCGATATGTAGGAATAATGATTGCTACAGTCGATGTTGTTGAAAAAACTTCGTTTGAAAAGAGGAACAGTTTTGTATTATACATGCGAGATGAAATTCTATGTTCTTGAAGAGCAAATAACCTCAAATTAACCTCAACTGGAATGTTCCATGAATTATTTCTTTCGAATATTGACGAATGTTAGGTTGCACTTTTCAAAACCGGCAGATACGTGAGAAATTATATTCTTCACTTTGTTCGTGCAGTATTCCACCTTGAATTTTTCATCTGTCAATTTAACTCCTAAATATAGTATTCATGCATCAATTTCATTATCCCAACTCAATTTTCTCAGTTGAAAAAATAAAAGTGGGGAGAACATTTAAGAAAACCACTGTATATATAGGTAGTTCATAATAATGATTTTTTTGCTTGTATCTTTTTTGGGAAATATGTTGAATCAATATTAAATTTACTATGCAAATATTATTCATCAGTTAAATTGTTGTTAAAAATTGTTGTAATCAAGATCGCACATTTTTTGTTTTTTTTTAAGCTTTGAACAGGACAGTCCACTAGTTTTTTCATTGACCTGGACTGGATTCCAAGATTTTACAAATTTCACGCCTTACGGCACTACACTACAGTCTCATCTTTGCAAGAACGAAAACAGAATATCAAACCAGTTTGATAGTGACAAGTTGGCACTATTGAAAGGCACCCCTGCACCGCCGTGTTGTTTTAGTCAAAGCTCAACGTCTCCGCATCTCCGTCGTGTTTTGTCACCGAATTTATCTCGCAACAACATACAATTATCACAACAAAGATGGCAGTATGTTATTATATCGAAATTGAATGCATACACTCGAAAGTGGGAATTGTGTACTATGTCTGGATCCCGTATTTCTGCTGTGATTTGTGTTACGTTATTCAGATGTGGAGTCGTCGACGACAACGGGGAAACAGCTAGTTTTGTCCGCAAATAATGTATTCAACGCTAATTAATGCATGTTTGTTCGTTGGAAAGTAAGCCTGGATGAGCAGAATTGAATGTTTTATAAAAAATGAATAGCACCATCTTTGGAACTGCATGGAAGTTTATGATACATGATCTTCAATATAACAGTGTTGCTTTTTTTACATTTTCGAGTTGTTAACCTATAATAGAGGAGCCCAAGCAGGGATTTCGGGATTCACTGAAGCGCCGCCGATTTATATACAGGGGGATACCTTGTATCCGGTTAAGTACTTACACCATATATGAGCTCTATATATATGGCCGTACTTCAAGGATAAGGGATCAGATTAGTAAAAAAAATTGATCATCTGAAATTCTCGAGCACGTCAGATTAAGGTAGGGTGAGTTAGTTACATCCTGAAACGTGTATATTCCACTAATCTGACAATTCGAGAGTGACCTAAAGGAGGAGGAGGGCTACAAAGTTGTAAAAAAAAGTCTCTTCGACATTCTCGTGGCCAATTTTATTTTTATTTTGAAGGGAATAATTCAAGAATTGCAAAAAAAATCTAACGATTTCCACGAGCCGAAATAATAAAAATTCATCAATAAAGTTTAATGCGTGCAGCTACGTGATGCTTGTATTCCCCTCTCCACGTTTTTATTTCTCTCTCACTCTTCCTCTATCTATTGCTCTCTCACTCCGCCCCCACTCTGGTTTCTGTTGCCATGATGCCATGACAATTGATCACACAGACTCCTTCGTGGTACGAAATTGTTTACAACGAATATCCAACGTTTTAAAATTTTACAAATTCAATTGCTTATAATTATTCTCTTATAAATACAAGTATTCTACTGAAAAAAGCACCAATTTTTTTTTTGTTTTCATGCTTTTTCCTGAGATTTTTAATATACTATTTCTGTTTTCGTGAACCTCACGAAAAATATCAATGATTGAAAAAAAATTTAAAAAAAAATTCAGATTGGCAGAATAGGCGAATCCCTCCAGAAATTCGTCAGATTATGAGATTGCAACGTCTGAGGCGTAAAGATGAACCATATATCTATATCTTAATCTAACGCGCTTGTGTATTTTAAAATGACATTTTTTTTTCACTTTCTAATAACGGCCGCGAGTGTGCGTCACATCCAAACCGTCAGATTATTATATAATAGCTTTTTTTAGGTTCACTTAACATTCCCTCAGAAAATCTGACGCGCTCGAGAAAAAAATTTTTTTTTTATTCTCAGCCTTTACGTACGACCACCCCCAACATGGAAACAGATTAACATACATATTTTTAAAAATATGTGGGACATAGATGATATCAATATCTGACGCGCTCGAGTATGTCCATGCAATAGTTTTTTTTACATTTTTGAAAATCTTTAGCCGCTCCCCCCACCGATGAAAAGATATACATTATATAACATTTTTTCTTTTTATCGTCTGAGCTTCGCAACCCAATAGGTCTTTACGACGCTCGAGTAAATCCCGATTTAGCATCGTGGGCTCTCCTACTACTACCACAATCCCAAAAAATGAAAACCAGTATTGGAATCTGCCCAAGTGAATAGGGGCAGACTTTCAATTCCAAAAAGTGGCGGCGTTAAAAACAGTTCGGTCTCAATGAAACATGTCCTTTTAGTCAACAACTTCTCGTATAACGAGAATTTGCCTATTACAAAAATACAAGAAGTGATATACATAAAAATACACACCTTTGTTAGTGTGTAGTCTAGCCTGGTGAAATTGATATCAAATGAACTCTTACAGATGCAACTCTTGTGAGACAGCATAATCATCAATTTTTGTTTCCTGACATTGTTCTATTTAGACATCATTCAAATGTCATTCCATTCTACTCTGTGATTTCCACCGGCAGAATGAATGTGTTCTGATTAAGTAGAACTACTAATCTGTCTGTTCTCTTCTTTAATTTCTGTTATGCTAACAACAAAGAGAAATACATTCACCACAAAATAATGTTTCAAATAGTAAGTACTTATATCTTAGATCATTGCTTGGGCAAATTATTTGGATATATTCAGCACAAAATTGAGTGAGTTGACACCAATAATTTCAAGTCAAGATGCTTGAGAACTTGTGGGCTCTGATTTGATATGGAAGTACGATGTTATTGAAAATGTTGACGACTATATATGGAAAGAGACAAATGTATATTGAACGAAAAACATCACCAATTCATGTGTACTACAAAATCACCAGAAATAAATCTGTTTCACTCGATCGGAAATATGCATGATTTTTCATGTCATAAATCAATCATTTACACTTTCATGACGTACTGGAAAATAAAAAATGGACACGAAAATATTCAAACTATTTTTCGAAGTGAAATTCAAGTAAGTATCTCGTGACGTTTATGTGAAACTTTTACTCATGTCCGAAGATGAAAGTCAATTGAGAGGCTGTGTATTACAAGAATTCGAAATTTACTTTTCAATTTGAAAAAAGTGATTTCTGGTCTCACTGATTTCGAAAACCATAGCGTATCGAATTTGTATAATCACTTCATCACAACATAGATCAAAGTTTGGTTGAAATTAAATTCTATTGTGAAGGTAGTTTGGAATGTTAAACTTGCTGTTTGCTGTGCATCCAAAAAGTTCTTGACGTAATTTTCCGGTATTAAAGTTCACCACATATCGACATTTCAATTTTTCCACTTTCTTCTAAGAATAATTCATTTATAATGAATTATATTGCATTGTTCGTTCGTTTTCGTTAACCAGCTGACGAACGTCAACCCTCAGAAGTCGAAACTTGTGCGAGCAATGGATCAACGAGGTCTTACCTTTTAACGTGCGATTACCCAGCACGGTGGCCCGGCGAGGATTCGAACCCCGGCCTTCTGCTTGACAGGCAGATATGCTAACCACTACACTACCGAGACCACACCTACCTATATCGATATCTCATTTTTAAAACCCTTGGAGATCACTCTTGAAATCCCATTACCCCTTTAGGTTGTGGTTCGAAAATGACGATATGAATTTACCACTTCACTGTGAAAACATTATTCAAGCAATATCTTCTGAATTTACATCTTTATTGCAGTATTATGCAAATATTCCACCTAATTTTATAATTCAATATGGTGATCTACCTTCCGAACAATATCGGATATATATTGGTATTCCAATGTTGAAAATTGAGTTTATAAAAAATATTGTTCTAAAAAAATTGTTCGTTTCCGTTAACCAGCTGACGAACGTCAACCCTCAGAAGTCGAAACTTGTGCGAGCAATGGATCAACGAGGCCTTACCTTTTAACGTGCGATTACCCAGCACGGTGGCCCGGCGAGGATTCGAACCCCGGCCTTCTGCTTGATAGGCAGATATGCTAACCACTACACTACCGAGACCACACCTACCTATATCGATATTTCATTTTTAAAACCCTTGGAGATCACTCTTGAAATCCCATTACCCCTTTAGGTTGTGGTTCGAAAATGACGATATGAATTTACCACTTCACTGTGAAAACATTATTCAAGCAATATCTTCTGAATTTACATCTTTATTGCAGTATTATGCAAATATTCCACCTAATTTTATAATTCAATATGGTGATCTACCTTCCGAACAATATCGGATATATATTGGTATTCCAATGTTGAAAATTGAGTTTATAAAAAATATTGTTCTAAAAAAATTGTTCGTTTCCGTTAACCAGCTGACGAACGTCAACCCTCAGAAGTCGAAACTTGTGCGAGCAATGGATCAACGAGGCCTTACCTTTTAACGTGCGATTACCCAGCACGGTGGCCCGGCGAGGATTCGAACCCCGGCCTTCCGCTTGATAGGCAGATATGCTAACCACTACACTACCGAGACCAGGCAATATTGAAATATCTATGTTGTTGAACTGAAATCAAACCCATATGTTATCAATATGCCGTTGAAATTTATTGGCAAAAATGAACCAATAGTCATATTGAAATATCGTTTTTTCAATATTGATATATTTTGGTTCGACACCAATTTTGCCATTTACGATAGATCTATATTATATTCCAAAATTATGTGCTACTTTGGTTGACTTTTAACTGTAATAGCTATCAGTATAGGTGCTAGTTATATCAGTATCGAATATTAATCGGACAATAACTCACACAAAAAGAAAATATTTCGATTTTGTCGACTTCATAATCCGATCACCAAACAGAAATTCACTCATGTTTCGAGTTAGCATCATACGGAGATGATTGAACCATTGCATTTGCAGAAAAACGGCTGATTTCAAATATTTGAACTTTTAATTGTATCTCACCATCCTCGATCTTCTCTCGTCTCTAGATATTCTTGTGACCTTGTAAATGCAAAGCCCAGCACATTCAGAAAATCACCTGAGAGTCTGTGGTCGTCGCCACTTGTTTGCTTTCTTCTGTTCAAACACGAAATAAGGCCCAACTTCCTTCCAGTTTCAGCTACTGGTTCGTAATTTGTAAAGCCCTGTAAATATTGTCTGTCAACTGTTTTCCTTTTCACGGCTTTCTGCTAAATGGTAAGCAACACTAAACATTATTTGAGACCACAGCCACCTACGCTGATAATAGGAGATTATTATTTGGTTAATTTGACCTTTGTTTTGGCCGGATTCTGTAAATAAAACGCTGCATGGACATTTGTTATTAGCGCATTAGTTGAAATAACCGCTAAGAATTAAAAAAGGTTCAGATGAGGATTTGACGAAATTTTCAGAATATCATGTTCATTTGAGAAAATGATTTTTGACTTTTTCTTTAATCAATCAATCAATATGCTCTATTTTCGGAAGAAAACAAAATTTCTATTGACAAAGCGAATACTTAAATATAAACATGTGAATAGCTGTACACAATGTATATATTATGTTGGATATTAAGTCACTATCACGTTAATAAATCAATTACCTAAGAAAAGTTGTATAAACATAAGGAACATATACACGAAGGTCTATAAACAGTGACAAATCAAAATTATATCTCGAAACAGAATTTGAAAAGTCAATAAGCAAAATACATGAGCTCAAAATTTAATATAAAATCATATGAAAATTAACAGATATGACTTAAGTCCAGGACAATTGAAAGATTTTGGTGATTTGAAACCCATACAATTATGAGAATTGTATATAGATAAAGATATATAGATTATAAAAGCAATATTTTGATGGTTCTGAAAATAAAAATAATACAAAACTTGAGTAACATCAAATATCGAATGAAAACTATTTGTTGATATGTCTGCATCCTTCAAAGACATTTACAAAAAGAAGAGAAAGTACTGCTTTAATGTCATTATTTTGTAGATGGATTTTTTCTTCGTGTTTTTTTTTGGGTTCTCCACCTACCACAATCTTAAAATAAGATGCAGCATTCATCATAAAACAGTTTCTTCTTACTGAAACCCTGCCTTGATCAGTATCTTCTCGTATAATGTGAATTTGACTGTCACAAAAATACGAGAACTAATAATATAATATATAAAATTATATATTGTGCATCAAATGCAGGAAAGGGGTAATTTTTCACGAGTTTGAAAAAGACAAACGGAAAATTTGATCAAATGAGAAATTGCATTTCTGCTCTTGTTACACAGTATACTTTGTCTACAACACACTTTTCAACCAGAACTATTCAGTTGGTGATGGTGATAAGAGCGGAAAAGCAGTAAAATTTGTTAATTTCTGGTTATTGGAACATTTTCACGAGTCACATGAGAGTGGAGATATCTTCAGTTATTTCTTTGTGTTTTACAAACATGTATATTGTAGTTAATACAATTTGAAGACTGTTGCACGTCCTAATGGGCATGGTTAAATTTCGAAGTACATTTTAGCCATATTGACATATAATTGTGAAATTTAGACATAAATCAAAGACGTGCCGAATATTGATAAAGGGAAATCAAAAATGTTTACGAACCTCCTTTGTGTATATCATTCATCGAAATATAGAAGCTCATCCTTGAAAAAGTGTTTTCTTTGTAGTTTTCCAATAGGGAACTTAGTATCAGGGTTATATGCCCTTCCGAATGTTCGAATCATATATTTTGGATAGGTACATCCAAACTATTTTTATACAGAGCAAACAAGCGATTTTTATGTCGTTCCACACTTTTGTGATCTCTGGGTTTTGTTTTTCGTCAGTCTCAAGATGGAGTTTACCGAGTTAGCATGTATTACTTACTGTTTTATTAGTGCGACGCCGAAGGCGGTTATTACAAAAACGAAGACGGTATTGGGTGCATCTTATAGTAAGCCAACGTTTACTAAAAGGGCAATTTCATAAGTTATATCCAGATTTGAGGACCCACCCTGACAATTTTTTTAATTATTTTCGTATGTCTGTGGCGTCGTTTGACGAGCTACTTGCATCAATTGGTCCAGCGATTACGTTTGAAACAACGAATATGAGAAAACCTATTAGTCCCGAAGAAAGACTAGCAGTAACACTCAGGTAAGTAAGAATTTAATATACTTTATTTATAATTACACATTTACAAACAAACCATACGGAGAACTAGTAATATAATATTGTGTATATAAAATAATCCTACATTAAGTGGTCTCGGTAGTGTAGTGGTTAGCATATCTGCCTACCCGGGAGCTGCGATAAAACGCAACCACCCCCTCATTGCACGGAATTCCAAGCTAAGTGTGGACAACAAACTGTTAATTTATAAACAGATCATTGGACCAGCGATGTTGTACGCCTGTCCAGTGTTCTGCAGTCTCAAAAAGACTCCACTGATGAGACTAGAGAGAATGCAGAACAAGGTACTTCGTATCATCACGAACAGTGATAGATACATTCGACTCGAGGAGTTGCGAGATATGACAGAGCTAGAGACAGTCACAGAACATATAAGAAGACTGTCTAACAAGTTCTATAAGTTTTTCCTCCCGAAAAGCCCTCTAACAAGGGGTATCACCGGCATCAGGGAGCATCATGGTCAGCACCTGAAACATGGGCTGATCTATGAGGCTCTCGACATTTTTCGTGAAGTGGATTAAATCCTTTTGGTCTAGACATCCCCTACGGGGATGAGAACTGTCTATAGCCGGTTTTTTCATAGTTTTTCCGGCACATTCTATCGAGATATCAGTAGCACGCAAATTGAAGCCATATTCGCTTAATTATTTTATCAACTGACATGCAACCTGCATATAAGCCTGTGGGCAGGAGATGCGGTTTCACCTCTGAGAGATTAAAGATAAGACCAACATATATCAGAGCACCACAGAACATCGTGGGTGCAGATGCCTAACCGACTACGTCGTGTCTGTGCTTCTGTACGAGGGTAGAAGCGGACCAGCCAACATCCGTAAGGGTGGGGGATGGCCCGTGGACACACTTCCTGCTCCAGGTCCCGTTTTTAATGTGTCCTGTTCGTGTATATAGTACGTGTGTAGTGTCATATTGTGTTTTATTTATACCTTTATGTATTATACATTGTGCTGTTTTATACACTATATATATATATATATATATATATATATATATATATATATATATATATATATGTTGTAATTATCTAGATCTGTAACCAGAAAAGGACGAAATAAACTATTTTATTTTATTTTATTTTATTTTATTTTATTTTATTTTATTTTATTTTATTTTATTTTATTTTATTTTATTTTATTTTATTTTATTTTATTTTATTTTATTTTATTTTATATCTGCCTATCAAGCGGAAGGCCAGGGTTCGAATCCTCGCCGGGCCACCGTGCTGGGTAATCGCACGTTATAAGGTAAGGCCTCGTTGATCCATTGCTCGCACAAGTTTCTACTTCTGAGGGTTGAGGTCCGTCAGCTGGTTTACGAAAACGAACAATTTTAAAACAATATATCGAAATTTTCTCATATTTATAAACTGCAAATACTTACTGCGTTCCTACATATTATAAATATTTTTATGCATAACACCTATATCCAGTAATGCAGTATTCATGAGCCTCTTGTGGGTTTGTGAGCTTTGTTATCTTAAATCTTTTGAGAAATCGTGATGACATACATGTTTGACTTCAAATCTGGTGCAACACGATGAAAATGAATATCTGACTCTAGATTATAAATATCATTTAAGGGTCGGATTTACCAGAAGAAATATATGACGAAACAATGAATTTGTGCTTTCTTCTAGGAGATAAACGACAAAAGACATAAAGCTGATTTTTTTAGTGGTTATTAACAGAAGATGACACTACAGAATGCGTAGGGGAATTTCTTCAAAATATATTATACTTTAATGAAACGATACCAAAAATATTACACTTCTACTTGATTAGTAATGATCAAAGTTTAAAATAGTAATTGCAAAACTTGATGCGCATATCGTAGATCAACATGTTAACAGATGAACTATTCGAAAAAAAATCGATTGAAACTTAGTTATAGTCCGCAATTTGTAAGCACATCAATGTATACTTCGCGAAATTTTCAACTGTTCGGATGCTACCTGAGTCGGAATAATTCTAGCACCGCCTTCATACAGTCCGGAGAAAAATGTCAGCCCCTCGCGTTTACATCGCACCGACAAATGAATTTTATGCGTAAATGCAATTTTATGAGTTTTTTTGATCTTTGCCGGCTAACTATGGTAGGGAGTAGAAATAATTTTATTTCATGTAGGCATTCGGCATTCGGTTGATTTGTCTTTCGTCTACAATTGTGGTAGCGGGAATTTCGAAGTTGTATGTTTTGAATTCAATTGTTTTGTTATGAATACTATATAATTGACAGAGTTATTTTACAAAAGTGTATAAAGTGTGTTTGATTGTTGTGAAGTAGACATTTATTTGTATCATTTCACCATGGGCAGACGAAATATTTGCAGACAAAAAGTGACGTATAAAAGAAACAATCGATCGGGAAAAATCTTCTAGAGTACCATAAAAGAAAGCGTCTTGGCTACATAAAAGGTGAGTGAGATAGGTATACAGTTGAGTTACAAATGGAATTGTTCGAAGGTGGATTTTCTTCTGATGAACTCAGTTGAGATTATTGCCATATAATCATCACTTAGAGATTATAATGATGGCCTAAGAGACGGCCATTGTTTTGTTTTTTTTCTACTGAGTAAGTATAAAACCACCGACTCGCCGAAAGGAACTCTTATATTTGTTTTTTTATAATAAATAATTATTATTATATGGAAGGTGGGTTTTTCTAATCAATTACTTGGCAGGCTATGAAAAGTGTAATGTAGTAAGTACCTATGTGAATTCTGGAGACACTGTCGCCTTATGCTCGGCCTTATCAGGCCCATTGTGGTGTCTCCAATCTACTTTTGTTTGGTTGTAACTCATTCAAATTATTTATCTATCAACTTATTGACTAGCTGATATAAAAGTGTTTCAACTGCAGAATGGTGTATTATTTAACGGGTGTGTAATGAAGACTATTATTCAAGAAAGAAAAATAGCTGAGTGGTACTGCTTAGGACTTCCATTGTCTATTTTATTACCTCTATTGAAACCTGTTGCTGAGAACTGAAGGATAAAAAATGTATACCATTTTAATAATTTAAACCATTTATAATATGACCCCGTAGCATTGATACAAATTTTGTTACCGTTTTAAGACAACATATATTTGTCACTCACGGCAGCTCGCCGAAAAATCATATTGGTATTGCATGCATTAAATCAAAGGGGGGCGATTATCAAAAAACGAAAGCTATTGTAAGATTTTCAATTGTCAGCCGCCACTGTATGAGAGTGCGGCGTTCCAATAAAAGATATAGTCGAGTACCCTCTAGCCTGAATTTAAACGCTAGATGACCATGAGCCTTCACAGAATTTTCGCGTTGAGTGTACTCCTTGCGATGGGAACTGATATTGAAGAGAGAAGGAAGTAACGAAGCCGTTACCACCGTGTTACTTCGTCCTTTTACCCGCAAAAACTCGAGATGGTAGGTGATTGGTAAATCCGGCCGTTAATACGTTGTATTCAATTCAGCTATCTAATAACCGTTAAGGAAAGCGGAGGGTTATTATTATCTGGCTCTCTTTCGAAATAACTAATCGAAGAGGTCACCAACTCTTGACAGCGATAGTTTTTGACTCTATTGATATTTTCACGAAAAGCCTGAGACTGATACTTTCTATAGATGCATCGAAATACACAGTTTTTTATCACAATTATCTAATTTGAAGTAACAAAAATACCTAAACACAGAACTGTCACTTTTAAATGAAAACTGTCAATGGGTAAATAACAGACCTCAAACATCGAGAGGGCTACCAACCAAACGCCAAAGAGTAACAGACGCCAAATTTAAAATTAAATGTAAATATTCCAATGCATTTCCATCAAAGCATTGGTACCACTGTGTTGATTACATGTCGCCATTGATGACGCACAATCGTTTTTAAATTGTATACACTATAGTTCATCTTAGACCGACTTTAAAATTCACTTGTTCCTCAGTGCATGGATACCCCTGATATAAATAGGCCAGTAGATATAGACATAATTTTTCCAAAATTTAACAATAATCACAAAAGTTTTGGAACTTCAGTAGAATGAAAAATACATTCAAATGATATTGAGTCTGATTTTGCAAACCTTTTTTCTGAACGGAACATGTTGAAAATCAGGATTTTGTGAATATTCGCATTATTTGTACGAAGATATTTGCAAAAGTTCTGCAAACTTTCGAAGTATTTCAAAATAGCAGTTTACATCTTCTGGTAAATTCGCAACCATTCGATCAAAACGGAACGATTCGTTTTATCAAAAAAATTTGGTGATAATCCTAATTTTTCCAAAAAAATTCCAAAAGTTCTGCAAACTTGCATAAATAACCGAAATAATGTTCTTGAGGAGTACTCCAATTTGCAACCTCTTGCGTTAAATGGAAAGTATATTTTTGCAATGAGTGGTTTAATGTCATCGAAACAAGTATCGAAGTTTTTACAAAAGTTTCAAGTGCAGGATGCAAATGAAGAAGTCTTCACATACAACGTTTTCTTTGATTTGCAACCACGTCAACAATACGGAAATGAGGGTTCAATCAAAATGAAAAATATTATGGTATTTGTTCTCTACCAGAAGAAGCAGAAGTTCTGCAAATTTGTGGAGTGTGGAGGAATAGCTGTCTACATCTTCTTATGTAGTTGCAACCATTCGAAAAGAACGGATCTATTTGTTTTGAAAGAATGTTATCAATCCTTAATTTTCGAAAAGAATTCCAAAAGTTCAGCAAAACTTGGAAATAATAACCAAAATCTATTTGTTGGGAAGTACTTTAATTTGCAAGCTCTTGCGTCAAACGTAAAATATATTTGCGCAATAACCTGTTAGTTTTGATTGAAACAAGTGTCGAAATTTTTACAAAAGTTTTAGATAAATGTTGAAAATGTAGAAGTCCTCCCGTCGAAGGTTTTCGTTGATTTGCAACCACGTCCATAACACGGATAAGGGTAAAAACAATAGAAAGAAAAATGCGATTAGTGTTTCTTGAATAATCGAGGTTACGTTTTAGGTTCGAAGATAATAATAATAATAATAAAGTATTTATTGTGTCATAATATACATAAAATTGATAATTACACACAAATGGACTAAGAACATTTAAAATGATACAAACTAAGCCCAAGGAACAAGTAAGAACATATTATGCAGACAAAACTGACAGAATTGAAATTTTCTAAAATCAATATTCAGCTGCCCATTCAAGATAGCCTGTTTGAGATTCTTCTTCAAAGTGAAAGCAGATAGATTCAGGAATTCTGCGCGCAAGTTATTGAGCAAATAAGCCACCAAGTAGGAGAATGATCCTTCAGAAAGAGAAGAACGATGGAGAGGAATAATAGTGAATCTAAGATGTATGTTCCTCAGCGATCTGTTGTGGGTTTCCTCTCTACGAATTATCTTTGATGCTAGGTATCTAGGTACTTCAGTAGCTAAGATCTCGTTGAAGAAGCAGGCAAAGTGGACGAAGCGCGTTTCATCGAGTTTCAAGAGTTGTAGATCTTTGATGTACGGGGTGATGTGGGCTAGCGGGGAAACTTCTGTTATGAAACGTATGCAATGATTTTGCATTTTTTGCAGCCTTGCAGGCCCTTCATGTGATAGACAAGGACCATACACTATGTCAGCATAATTAGTGTGGGAAAGGACGAGGGAATTGCAGAGCATTTTTTTGGTAGTGGTGTCTAGATCCCGTTTGAAGGGAGATAATTTTTTTAGGCACATATAGGTTCTCCTTGCAACGACGCCTAATTGTGTCGAGAATTTGAGCTGCTGGTCAAAAATGACGCCGAGACATTTTGCTTCATCAACATAGGGAATAGGCTCGTTGTCAATATGTACAGGAAATTCACCCAGGCGATTCAGGTTGAAGGAAGAACCTATAAGAATATTCTGACTTTTTGAGGGATTGACGAGTAAGGAGTTTTTGTCAGTCCACCTCTTAATAGATAACAAATCATTATTTATTTTTATCAGGTAATCAGGTTTTGACAAAGCTGAAAGTTCAGGTACAAAGAGAAGTCGTCCGCAAACATGTGTAAATCACAATGTTCCACTTGGCGCTGCAAGTCAGAAGTAAATATGGAAAAAAGAGTGGGAGCGAGTACCGAACCCTGCGGAACGCCATTATTGACAATTCGTGTATCAGAAGTGAGCACTGTCTGATGGTCATCGACACTATCAAATTGGGAACGATTGTAGAGGTATCCTCTGAACCAGTCCAGGATTCGACCGTTAAATCCATAATGATGAAGTTTGGCTATTAAGCAATCTAGGTTAACTGTATCAAAAGCCTTCGACAAGTCCAATAAGGTAAGTGATACTACCTCTTGGTTGTCTAGGGCCCTGATGAAGTCATCAGTCATCGAAGATAAGGCTGAGACAAAACTGTGTCCCTTACGGAAACCTGAAAATTTCGGGGGTAGAAGGTGTTCTTCTTCCAAAAAGTCTTGAATTTGGAAGAGTTAGGCTTTTTCAGCGATTTTAAGAGGTACCGAAGTTAAAGCTATTGGACGAAGGTCATTAAGGTTATTCACTTTTGTAGAGTGTTTCTTGGGTATAGGTTTGACGACTGATCCTTTCCACTGCTGAGGAACACATCCTGATTCAAGAGAGACATTTATAATGTGTGTGAGAGGAAGGAGGCAGAAGTCAATTGAGAGTTGGATCATTTTTGCAGATATTTTGTCGGGCCCTTCAGTATAGGGCTTCTGTTTCAGTATTAGTTGTTTTATCAAGTCAGGACTAATAGGGGTGAATTCAAACGATGTTGAAGAGAAAGTTTTTTCGTGAAAGCTCTCCACATCGTCAGTTGGACAAGATAGTGAGGATGCAAAGTTTCACATCCACTGAGACCGATTTTATCTTCATTTGCAACCACGTTTACAAACTTTAGTAATTATCTCAATACTTGTGTGAACTGGACATGGCGGCGTTGAGGGAACAAGTTTAATAAAAATACATATTCCGTTTGTCAGAAATGGTTGCGAATGTAAGTAACTATTTTGAACATTTTTTTTTTCATTCACCAATGAATTTTGCAGAACTTTTATAATTTTTTTTAAAAATTGCAATAGAAAACTACAACAAATGAGACAAAGATAAAGTTCCGTAACTGAAACAAGGCCTAAAAGTGCTCTTTTACTGTATTCGATAGTGTAATTTCACAAAACATCCACTGTATCCTACGACCGAGAAGCCACACAGTATTACTTTTTGATCTTCAGGTGACTTTGTGGATATTAGCGGGTTTCACGTATTCATTAACGCGTTCGCCAAACCAATTAGTTTATGACGAATCCAAAGGACTTTAAATGGTTGATGAAAATCGCACTTTAAAACATGTAAATCAAAAGGTTCTGAATGAATTCATCAACACTTCAGCGCCATGTTAATTAGAGGATTCGCACTGTAATTGGATAATTACTAACCGTTAATTAACGTTTGACGCTTTGATTTGTTTGGAGTTTTGAATGGGAATTGAATTAACAGCCCTAATGGGCTACTCGTGGTTGTGAAAATTTCGGTTCAGTCTGTCATCCTTTGAGTTAGTGGTGAGTCGTGCTTAGGAATGAATCCATTTTTCACAACAAATTTCATATGTTTTTTATAAATTGGGATTCATGGAAATATGCAGTTATTTGCCTATAATTTTAGATCTTTAATACTATTATAAAGAGGTGAAGTTTCCAACTTTGTTTGTTTGTAGGGAGTAATCTTCGGAAATGCATCATCCGATCATGAAAGATTTTTCAATAACAAAAAGCTACACTATAAGGAGTGATATAGACAATACTTCATCATGAATATACGAAGAATTCAGTGAAAAATTATAGTATATGTTGATCAAGTCGGAGACAATCGGATGGGATTTGATGCTTCATCGGCGTGCGCTAACTAAAGGTTTGGTTCGTCTTTCACGAGGCAAAAGCTGGTTTGAATATATTTCTTTCCGATTGATCGAAAATATCGATTTTGCAGACATGTATCAATCAGCAAAGTATTACTGTTCCTGCCTTGGCAGCAAAGTAAGGACTTTCCTGCCTAGGCAGCAGAAGTAATACTTTGTTGATTGTTATGTGTCTGGAGGAGTGAGTACTTCTAAGTCACTGTCCATAATGTACTCAAGCCCTAATTACGATGAACATATACATTTCCATAGCAACCAACCACTTGCGATTTCTATCAAATTTGGTTTCAATTTAGCACTACAGGGAAAATTAAACGATTGTGAAAATTGTAATAATTTGCAGATACAATATCCTACATATATAATTATAAACAATCGGAATAAAAATTACATGTTCAACTCGGCAGCAAAGTAGATTGACTGCCTTAGCTGAATTCCTATGAACTATCAGTCGCAACAGTCAATCTACTACTTTGCTGACTAGTAAAACAAATAACTATCATCTGCGACGGAAAAACATTCGACATTTTATCTCTCTTGACAGATAACGAAATATCACTTTTCTTCAAACTACTTTTTTTCTTGGGAAAAAAGTACTCATTTTTGATATACATATACATATACACATGAGTGAAGATTGAAGAAAACTCGGATTCAGATATTTTTTGACTTCATATCACCAATAAATAATCGATGAGATTGGAACAACTACCGTAACACTGAATTGATAATTACCATCTCCAGGAGAAGATAACTGATACTAAATCAGAATACTGGAGTTAGCTATCAATATCCTTTACGATCTGGGGTAATGCAAAAACTACCTGTGGAGTTTTTACTTGGTCGGTAACTTCGTCTGTTAACTACCAACAACTATCATTCTAATTAAATTCTCAACAATGAACTGAAAAGCGGGCCTAAACGGATAGGCCGTTTGTCACATTCATACTTTTCTCTTGATTTCTTAGGCAATAATTCTAATGGAGCAGATAGTATTCACTGCCTCTACTAGCTCTGGAGGAGTCCCAGGAATGGAAATTTCATCTTCACTTATCATTTCACTTTTGGAAACACCAGCAATTGAATTTATAAACGTCAAGTTTGACAATTCAACCGTAATACATTTCCACTGTAACCGAAATAAAATCATTACCAATTTCAAAGCACCATTTATTCGTGAATAGAATTATTCGCGATTTTTATCAAAACAAATAATATCGGTCGAATTTCAAACGATTTGCGGAAAAATGGTATGTTTACCCTGTAGGAAATAGTTATTTACGTGACAAGTGGGATATAGATATTATTAACGCACGCATGTGAGGATTGCACGACAATTCCGGTGGCTGAGTCGTGTAATCACATGAGTGTGTTAATAATGAAGTATCCCACGTGTTGCGTAGCAAATTTTATCTACAACTGTTAACGTTTTCATAACTATCTTTAAATGTACCTCATTTATATTCCACTTCGACGTACCTACTCATGACAGTTTTCTGATAATTGAAAACACAAGTTGCCTGTGATCATTTTTGTAACCGTAGCAACGGTAGGTATAAACAAAGCCGTTAATTGATGTCGAATTAAATTATCAGATCGATATCCAGAACCATCATTAAGCTTCTTAAGTGGAAATGTCTCCAAGTGAAGGTGATCTACCATCAGATATTGAAAATGAAGTGTTAACTGCACTTTACATATATATAATAAATAAGTTTTCGCGTAAATTGTGAGTGATAATTACCATTTTGCTCAATGTTCATTGTTATTGTTTGAAAATCAAGTAAGTTTTCGTGTAATTCTTGAGAGAAAAATAACGTTTTGTTGACTTCTTATCGTTTCCTATTTAAATTTTCTTTGTTTTCAATCAATAAACGATTTATTTTGGTTGAAATTTATTTCCTATCCCCTTACCGCACTAGTGCGGTAATAGATTCAAAAAGCACTAGTGCTGTAATAAACGTCATGACATTCAAAAAAGTGTCATATCATAATCATTACTTAACAGTTGTGGATAGAGCCTTATTACTGGACCCTCTGTTGCTAAGTCTCGGCTTTCACCTCGACTAAGCAATCTTCACGGTCGTCCAGGAATGTCAGGCTTTTTCCACTTGAACAATGTACTATTTTTGCATTATATTCAACCGGATGTGGATGCTCGATCCCCCAATGGAGAAAGAATTTCTCTGTAGAATCGAAGTTATCTGGCGAGTTTGATGTTTTCTGGGACTCCAATTCTTCAATAGTACAGGTTTTTTTCTCTCCAGAGTTTATATGTAGAATGAAGGGGATATATGTCAGGTTTCATGGTTGATATGACTTGTTTCTGAAAAATTGCGTAGGGAGTTAGTAACAAGACTTAGACTCTCGTTCGCACAAGTCTATCGAAGATAAGAATTAAATATGGAATCTATACAAAAAAATCAATACTTCAATACTGACACATACCAAACTAGATAACACAACACAATGTATTTGTTTCCTTGTTCCTGCGGTCAAAAATTAATCGGTGAAACGTCTCGACCATTGGAAGTGCGAAAGAGTGAACACAAGATGTACATCAAGAACAGAAAGAGGACTGGTTCTGAATTATCAATGGAGATCACTCAGTAGAATGAAATGACAGTAAAATGATGGCGAAATAGAGCAATGACAGGAAACAAAAAATTAAAGGAAACTACTTTCATCATGCTGTCTGGAGAAGATTGCATCTCGATGATTCAGCTTGAAATGGAATGTGGATGGCTGATAGTCAAATTTCAGTTATACGAGAAGTTTCTGAATAATTGGACTTTTTCTATCCAGAAGGAAGTGTTTTTTCAATCAACACAGCAATTTATCGGGGTAGATTAAGAATTTGGCCTTCTACACTTGTATAGATTTCCATATTAATTCCTAGCTTTTCAGATTGTGGTTGGTTAGAAACCCAGAAAACCACGGAGATAATAATATCCACCACAAAATAATAACATTCAAACAGTATCTGTCGAAGACTTCTTGAAATTGCTCCTTAAGTAGTAACGGGTCGGTGATATAATAAAAAATCTATTTATTCTATTACAGTGTTCCACAAAAAAGTTATTTACATGCGAAATATATATTATCAATTTCTAAGTTCACGGATTCAACTCTCACCTGCAGAAAACCAAATGATATATTTAATTTTTTACCAATACATTGAAAATTGTAAAAATAATAGTACTTTTTGAACGTATTTCTTTTTTGCTGGATGAACATTTTCCTTGTAGTTGTGTTTTGAATCAGTTTTGAGAACGGAAGTGCATACGGTTTTTAGAATGTTTACAGAAATAATAAGTTTTTTCAAATATATAAGTTTTCGTAATATTTTAAGGCAAATTTGAGTAATAGGGTTGCTAACTATTTAGTGGACATTTTCTTTCCAAAAGATTAACTATTTTTCAATAAATGCAACGATTTTTCGTGGTAGATCAGAAATCTACTCTACACTTGTATGGATTCCAATATTAATACTTCATTTTTTCGGATTGAGGTAGGTTATCATACCAAAAACTACGTAGATTGGCTTACAATAAGAAAGGCAAATTGCTAAATGTGTTTTCATTGATTTTCTGAGCTACATGGTCAGGTTACAATCAAAAATACGATTTGTGACTCAGGTTTCGTGAAATTGATAAACAACAAATTAAAAGATACACAAAGGCAGAAACATAATTGAAACAAATTTGATCTTTGAAATTAGGTGAAAAGATATGAAAGGTATAAGATCTGAGCAGACATTTTCTGGAGTATTCCTCAATATTTTCCAAAAACTTACTCCCTGAAGAATAATTCAACTATTTTCAATATGAGTCACATCTAGTATTGAACGAACTCCTATTCAATATGGTTTTTATGTGTGTTACTGTAGATACTCATTCTCTTATGTCATTTATATCATGAAACACACCGATTTCGACTCATCCCGCCGTATCTATCCCACATCCTCCATAAAATTCCTCACTATCGAAATGAAGATTCCAAAGGCCACATTAGCACGGTCAAACCATAATGGATACAACAAATAAATAAAATTAACACCCCGATGTAAATGGACAATAGAAAAATGAGTGATAAATTAAAATATAATTTCCATACGTGGAATTCCTATTGTGGATGTTGGAATAAGGGGGGGAGAAAGGGGGCAGTAGCCGTAAAGGAACCCCCTGGGGAATCGAACGAGTCATAATAAATATTAATATTCGAGGTGTGAGAGTCGCGAGCTGGCGGTCATAGACGTGCAACATAATTTTCAGGTGGGATCTATTTGTTGACCAATTTTTTTCTCCGAATATTTTTATTATTGAAACATGAAAACTCTCCTTAAGTGAGTGACAATATTCTTACATTCACAAAAAAAGGATCATGTCATGTCCAGTAAACATGTTTTCGATAAGAATAGAAAACACTTGGGATCACTCAAACTTCAACAACAATATTTTTCCTACAGCCACACAAACATGACTATTTCGCACAATAATTATTATTTGACCCTAGTATGCCGCAAAATAGCATTTCTATGCCACAAAGTGACATTTCTTTGCCAAAATTCAAATACCCACATAAACACTATCCATTGCTAGGCATTGGAGCAACATCTATCGAATCATTTGAATGTCAACGAACGTCAAGCATTAAATATTTATAGGATATTCTTGTCCATAATTTTTCAAATGAGATTGAATTAAAATGGATAGCGACGGTTTCAAAATTGAAAATACTCCGCCAGAACTAAGAGAACAAGTTAATTCATTGTCATTGGATTAACTACCTTCGTCTTCAAGAGAAGAGAAAAATATGAAACTGCAATAAAACAGTTTATGGATTGAAGGAAAAAATACAAAACAAAAAGTTTTTCTGAAAATATGAGTTTGGTAAATTTTGAAGAACTATCCAAATCTGTACTTCATGGTCAATATAATCAATGCCAAAATCAAATATTTGCTTCTCTTGGGCAGCATTAAGCTTAAAATGAGTCTCTGACATTCAATTCCTTTTTATAGTATCGTATTATTTTAAACAAAAAGTGTGTTCTAGAAATGCAATTTCCCACTCGTTCGAATTACAGCACTTGCTTTGATCGTGTTGCAACTTTTTCAAACTCCTCAGCACTTTTCTGCACTTGTTGCACAATGTACTATTGTCACTACCACGAACAAGTTTACTCATGTCTGGCGCAAAAAATCATAAGATCAGTGTTTATACTTATTGCCAAATTCTCCCTCTCACTTCAAGGAAATTATGGTCCTTACATATAATGAATTCCTATAGAAACATGTTAACATAAATGATTTTCAATTATAGGGATTTGTAAAACTTGCTGCTTCGGTGAAAAGTAGTTTCCAAAAAATAACGCAACTCGTTGGTTTTTTATCATTCTAAATTCGTCAGAGGAGTAGTTACTCTCTGACAGACGTTAGCCTATCAGCGTACTGTGTAGGAAGACTGATTTGAATGTATTCGTTCTTGATATCGGTGATTTTCCATGTTAGACACCAATCAAAAGTGATGCTGTATATTTCTTATCCACCTCTCTGGATCTATTATGTTTAAATTCTTATCTTCATCTGAGGACTTTATTTTATATGCAGATTTATCCGAAAGGAAAGCCCTGTAATGTTCAAAAAACATCGCGTGAATCAAGGGACAGGAGATACGAATTAACATTCCCTTTGAATATTTGAACATTGTGAGCCTCAGGAAAAACCTTCCCTGGCAAAGAGTTCCAAAATTCTGCTGTTCTATGGAAAAAAGATTACTGAGCGAAAAAGATTCGACAGGTCTCCAAGTTCACAACAAACGGGTAAGAATTCTGTACCCGTCGAATCCTCCGTGTAGATATTGCCAGGGGTGGAACGATTGATAACAATTCAGAAGAGCGTCGACCGTGAAAATATCTATAGAAAAGATACAAGTCTCCGACCCTTCAACGATGTTCCAAAGAAGTGAGCGAGTCTGTGAGCGAAGAACCAGCAACAAGTTGGAGTCATCCAAGAATTGTTCATGATATGAGCCCAAACGTTGCTAATACTTTTCAGCCCCTCTGATTCCCATCTGCTCCGCCGCTGTGTCAGGAGTTCACACAACCAGACGCATTGCCTCAGCTGGCGCAATAAAACCATAAATATTTGTACAGAATTAATGTTTTTTGTGTCGAAGAAAAGTATTTATAATGCATTTACGGTTTATTGTGGTATTCTATCAAAAGGTAGTATCGTATATCAAATCCTGCGAATGCCAACGTTGTCCGAAACGGTGGATTTATGTTTCTGCGAGCGTAGAATCTAGTAGTCGCCATTTGAGGTTTGAATGGAGTAATTACATGGAAAAACTCTGTTTGGAGCGTATGTTGTTAGAGCGTGATACGACGAAGTCGGGTGAGTTATGTTACAAGATAGGAAAATGGCGTAAGAAATCACTGGAGAATAAATAAAATCACAGAATGAAGTATGACCGACCGGCTAAGCAAGAAAATAGTTTCATTTCAGTCCGACCGCCAGGGGGGGAGGTTCGTATACTTTTTGAGGTCTCCTCGGTAACTTGGTGTTATTTTATGTTTTTTGGGTCGCTGATCACGAATTTTCATACCAAGCCCAAAACCTGTTAGTTTATTAGTTATTAACAATTTAATTGCAAAAATAGCCATTTCTTCACTTTTTCTATCACTCACCATCAAGATAGTTCGAATAAAGCCACACCAATCGATTCTACGTGAAAAATTACATAAAAAGCATCATATTCATTCACAATTAAATATACAGGATTTATAAATAGATAGATAGATAGATAGATAGATAGATAGATAGATAGATAGATAGATAGATAGATAGATAGCTCTTTATTTCCAACAGGTATACACCCAATTACAGGAAATGCTAGAAGGTAATATTTAACATAACGAATTACAAAACGACAAATATAAATAAATGTATATACGTGCATGCAAATAGATAATTGATTATATATTGAACGCTACAGTTAATAGATATTTAGATAAGTGATTATATATTGAACGCTACAGTTAAAAACTAAAATGAGAAAAAAAAAAACTAAAATGAGAGGAAAAAAAAGGAGAAGTTTACAATCTATTGATGATACATTCCAAAATATATTTGAGAGTTTAAGATATCTAATGAACAATTCGTCTGAGTAAGCGTATGAGCATTATAAATATATCCCTTCCGCGAGTGCATGAAGGTCATGCATACCCAGCTCATCGAAAACATGATTATTTTTGATATCTCAACTATCATTATCAACATGATTTTCATACAATAACTATGAAAAAAAGTGCAAAAATATTTAACAAAAGCTGACTGTTATTCACTGATGTCAACTTCGTTAGTTCATCGCAATTTGAATAACATTAATTTTTCAATTTCTCAACAGGCAAGATTCTGTTTTCAACTGAAGTTTCGCATTTACGAAAAATTTGGGCTAAACTTCCGTATCCTATCCAGCCGGTCGAGTTTCTTAATGAAACTTTGTACACTTATAGAAGTTGACATGCTGAGTCCGAATATCCGGGTCATTTTATGCGGAAACGCCCCCTAGCAGAGAAAATCAAAATTTTGTAAAAATGCGTTTTGGGCCATTTCTAGCACTGCGCATGCGCGAGAGTCAGTCTCAGATCGCTGAAGGTCAGATTCAGGCAATTCGCAACTGTGTAATAAGTTTCAAGCCTTTAGCTATCATAGTTATGAAGATATTAAAACTCCTAACTTAGGTTAGGTTAGGTTGGGTTAGCATAGGTTAGGTAAGGTTAAAATAGGTTAGCATCTGGCATACCAATTCAGCTACTATTCAATAGTATGACGGCAAAAGAGTTCGTAGCTATATTCTCATAACGTTAAGTGCAATTTCCATAAATTAGTTGTATCTTCAGCAATATTGTAGTATGATACTGCAAAATTGGCACAGATATTAAGCAGAGTTTTTATGGTCTTCAGCATGAAAAAATACATAATGTGCGAATGCGCAATGCTAGAAATGGCCTAAAAGGCATTTTTACAAAATTTTTATTTTCTCCGCTAGGGGGCGTTCCACATGAAATGACCCGGATATTCGAATTCAGCATGTCAAGTTCTATAAGTGTACGAAGTTTCATTTAAGAAACTCGACCGGCTGGATACGGAAGTTATACCAAAATTTGGCTACGTGTAGAAAAAGTTTGCATTGCAACGGATGAGATTCGTTGTCAGACGAATATAATCGCGAATATGATTAATATTTGAGTATTATATCATATCGAGAAACCAGTACCTATAAGATATTTCAGAAATATTGATTTTGCATCGTTATATTCTTCTAAAACAGTTGTAAAGTATTTTCAATGACCAATATTCGCAACTGAAAGTAAATCTAGATTCACCATAATAGACCAGTATATTACATTTATATCAACCATGTACTTCAGACTTTGAAAAAACCATTGGTTTTATCATCAATCCAAACCTGATTTTTTTGTGACATTCGGACGAGATATAATTTGAATCAATAATGTGGAAAAATACTTCTGTTGTCTATGAATTACTAGATAAGTTATGCATATTTTAGGTGCTGAGGAGCTTGACATTATAAATTCCATTGAGAATGCAGAAAGAGATCTGGTTCAAGATTGGAAAAAAATATTTGCACAAGTTTAGATCAACTACGCTATCACACATACCACTGTGGAAATGCAGTTTCAGAGCAAGATCTTCCCCCTACAAGCGAATCGAATCAACTGCATATTTTGAGAACTTTTACGGTACCCATCAACAAATTAACTTATGTTTCAAAAGATGATTATATTCTTCCAAAGAAAATAGTAACATTGTACCCATCCATAGATGAACTTGAACATTGCAATTGTACATTGTGCTCCACCAAATTATGTAGTTGAAGATCGACAGGGTTCTCTAGTATATCTTTTTGTATCTGTCGTTCGCAGAACAGTTGTCAGAATCCATCTGAGTATGTGCGTCATTAGTACAGTAGTGATTTGTATATATCAAAAAATAACATTGAATATACGCGAATAAATGCACTCGGACAATTTGTTCACTTGATGTTTCCATTATGAACTAATTCGGAATAGAGATACTGTTTTCCATGTAATTTTTTCTATAGAATCGATTGGTGTGACCAGATTCTGCCTACCTTTATGGTAAGTGATAGAAAAAGTGGAAAAATAGCTATTTTTGGAATAAAATTGTTAATAACTAATTAACCAACAGGTTTTGGGCCTGGTAACTAAAAAATTCATGATCAGCTACCCAAAAAATATTGATTAACACCAAGTTACCGAGGAACCTCGAAAAGTACACAAAACCCTTTCCCCTGGCGGTCGGACTATTTGAAGAATAACTTCAGAAAAATATTCATCAGCATAATATTGCATTGATGGTAAAATGATCGAATGAAACAAAATGTAAAGGTAAAAACACTAATAACATTGGTAGTTGGAGATATTCATTGCATGTATATCCAATGACTAGCCAATAAAATGTAGACTGTTCAAATATATGCTGGAGTTGAAAGATATTATTGATTTGTGCATTCAATACTTCTATTTTTTCTCGTCTTTCTCTATTCCGAATGATCACCAAAATATAATGAAATTGAAAAAAAAACAAAATCAAATCAAATACAGTCCGTTTTTTCAGCTGATCTTAGCACTATTGCTATTTCGGAAACGTAGCGACCTAAAAGGTTGGTTAAATTGGACAGAAAATTATTTTTTGGGGAGCAATAATAATCTCTTTTCAGATCGTGAGAATTCAATTATTAATTCATTTGAACAAATAGCTTCCAGACAGAACATGATTCTGGTATAAGGAAGTCACAATCTTAATGTCATACAATAATGTAACTAAGTAATCCATTCATAATTTACTAATTGATCATTCGGTGCCCATCAACTTACCATCATAAATTGTTTAAGTTTTCTCAAGAAAATATGAAGAGACCGAGAGGATTTTATTTCTTCTGGCAATTTATTGAATATTTCGATTGAGCTTGCGATAGGATTATTTTTTCCTTTGTTTGAATGGACATCGTTCAGATGAAAATTATTGAAATTTCTGGTGAACAGTGAATACTTAAGTTTTTCAGGAACGGAATTGTAGTTTTTGGATATTTTTTGTTAGTTTGTAGATTAATTTGACTTTCTCTAATCCAATTAGACAGTTTAAAGTCATATTATTGGTTAATTTAAATAATTCTGAAGATGGAGGGTACCAAGGTTTTTCGAATATTATCTTATTGCTTTATTCATTAAACGATATACAGAATTTTCATGTTTTTGATTAGAAGAGTACCAAATCGTGATTAAATATCTGATGTGAGAAAGTATGTAAGAATTATATATGAGAATTTGAACATGTTCATTTATAAAATACATTCTTTCAATTGCACCCAAAAATATATCATTGGTTGTTTTTGAGAAATTCGTCAAAAAATGAATAGTCTAATTTCATTTTCAGATATTTCGCCTCCATTTCGAAGGATATAAAAAAAGTCAGGAGTACTTTCAATACTGTTTTATATTTGTAATGATTTTATATGAACCACTTTTTGATGTGACGTTTATTTTCTTTAAATGAGGTCCTCTAGTTTGTTAACGAATACACAACTGGTGATAGTACCACAACAACATAATGGATATCTGAGAAAAAAACAGGTACTACAAAATATCTCTACCTAATACGAAATCTCAACCAATCTACCACCAAAACCACCACTTTTTAGCAGTGTAACGGCCAACCCACAAGGGTGTTGCGTATGTATGGATCCTTAATTAAAACGCTCCACTATGAGTAGTGAGAGCACTCGAAAAATGATCAGTTGATACCCATAACGTTCTCGAGCCAAACACAATTAATCTTTTCCATATTGCGAAGTTGGAGAGCACCCCAAATTAGTGATGGCACATTAAATCCATAGCCATGCAAACACCATGCACTATCATCTGTCCATGCCCACGGACCCTTGGACCCAATACCCCACGGTTTAAGGGCGCTTTTGCCCTGCGATATCAATGTCCATACGAATTAAACTCTATAAAGCTGCGTTCAGAAGGAATTATCTTGGTTCAGCGGGCGCCCTGTGAAATTCACCCCTACAGGGTGCGCCATAAGGGCGGATTTTGTTTTTCACTTAAGTGTCGGATGTTTGTTGGTCGGATTAATAATGTCTATTGAGCGTGTTTTATTTCATTGTTGGTATTTGTTGTCTACTTTTGTTAGATTGGCAATGTGCAAGTAGTTCCCTTTGTTGGGTATTTATTTTAGTAAGCTGGGAAGCATTCATGGGATTTTTTTCGAAAAGGATTAGTGTCAGACGTAATCCGCCTTTTTTTTCGGTTCGGGATATGTAGGTCGAGCCTGGGATCGACAAAGGATCGATATGTATCGCCAATTTCGGAATCCCTAAAGACGCCATCATGGGAACACATGTGAGGCTGGTCGTGCCGTTTTTCATTCACAAAGGAATCTTGACTCTCTGGTAGAATGGTAGAATAGGGATTTAGCAGAAATGTGGAGTAATCAGTTTCAAATAGATGGCTATTTTTAATATAATTCAGGATTCTCGAAATATTTCTAATGTGAAATGAGCATTTGACATTATTCTTATTCATTCAACGAAACATATTCCAGACAGCACCAGATATTAATAAAAATGTTCTGCCTCTTCATCATTTTTGGAATATTCATAACTCTCTTCATTCATGATATATTCTATGATGGATATTTCTGATATATTTCCAAAAAACTATGGATGACATATTTCATTTCTAGTAATCTTCCGTGAATTCTTTCAAATATTACCGACTGAGTAAATATTATTTATCTACACCCGTACTCTAATAATACAGTTATATGCCCACAACCCGTTTTATAATGAAATCCATTACGATACAGATTTTCAACCAATAGAAACCCATTATTTTTCAATCTAGCATAATGTGTATGCTCTGCATTTAACATTTGTCAAGTCAAAATCGGTATAGGTATTGAATTTTTGAAGAATATAGCCAAACTTCGATAATCATAAAAAAATGTCTGATACCAGCGATATAGGAGAATCACCTTCGACACCTTCACCGATAGAAATACAGTTAGAATGATTAAATTCTTCATTTGACAAATGCACGACTTAGTTTTTATTTTTTCAACTAAATTATCTGAGCTCTCCCTAGTTCGAATAAGAGACATGGGTTCGATTCCGGCCTCGAATAATCTTTTTTTTTTTTTGATCTTTTCTTCATTTCTCATCGTGTTATTTCTCGAATAAATACCATTTATTACAATTTTTCAAAGAAATGCATTTGATTAGTATTAGAGCGGGCGCTGCGAAACATTCCGTTTGAAAAAATCGATGACCTCATTCTGATTGATGATTTGAGTTAAGAAAGACTTAATTAATGATAATGTGGAGGTTGCCGGACGGAATTATGGTCCAGTTTTTTTTTCGGCCCTATAATAGGAGTTTTCGATTCCATCGCTGTAGTTGTTGAAAAAAAAATGTTGTATAGAATGCAAAAACCATTGACCGCTATTTCTCGACTGGAATGTTTTTGCAAGATCCTTCCAAACCTGGAACTGAAAGTTGCCAGAAAAGCCCGTTGTCAGTTTTATTATAAATCTCCTTTCCAGCGTCACATACCTTCTCTCGAGTTTTGGAGCGGGCCGCGCTTTTCTCAACAGTTTTTGTGACTTCAGTTATAGCTGAACTTCATCCATTATTATAACAGATACATTTTCCAATATTTGAAATAGCAGTGCTTCGAATTTTGGGATAACTTTCTTTAAAGTGAATAAATATCGCTACAATTATTAGATTAAAAAAAAGGCGAACGAAAAATCATGCTGAACTGGTGAATGAACCGAAAGAAACTATTCAAATGCAGCAAGACGACGCAAAGACGAAATTTCAGACAAATTTGAGAAGTTGTTTGATCCGAATGCTGATGAAGAACACTTCTCGTGGTATAAAAGTTGCATGGCCAACTATATCAGCGAAGAAAAAATTCGTCGTCGTCACTACATAGGAAGCTGGAAGAAAGAGCTTCATCAACAACACAGGGCGTAGCTGGATCATCAACTGACCTGCAAATCAAAAAGAAACAACAGCGATTCGTCGAGTGACTCATGATGTTCCATTTGTGGTATACGACGAAAACCAAAATAAAAAAAGTCATCTTTTAACTGAAATTTCAGCAGTTTTGCTGTTTTTCAATGCGTTGATAATACAATGAAATTTTCACAAAAATTTGTTATACGAAACACCGGAAGATTTGTTTGCAGAAACTTCCAATATCATACGTCGTGTTAAAGAAATTCCGTTTCATTACCAATATCTTCTAGTAACGAAAGAGGTCGACCAACAACAAATATCACAAATACAGTTACTGGCTGCTTTTGACAAATTAATGGCGGATATAAAAGACGGTGTTTCGACGACCGCTTTTGAATTGACATACTTGGCTAAACGCATGACTGTACTCGCTGAAGTAGAGGATGTAGTTCTAATCGTGATCTCGAAGTGATGCTGATCGATAAATTTGGTGACAAGGTTTTATTCTCATATCTAACTGAGAGGAAGCAATCTTCTTTGGTTTTCATCGCAGGAAGTCCATTAAGGAAATAGCTGAAAGTGTACGTCGGCTAGACTGTAGCGAAATCGTCATGTGTGCTAAGGAATTACGGAAGGAACTATCCACTACTGAACTTATACCAGAGGAAAAGTTGTGTGATGAAATTCTTATAGAAAATACCGCGAAGAAATGCACATTCACGCCGAAATGGAAGACTTTCATACAAGCTTCATTAAGCAGTCAAAATCTAAAATGGTCAGGCAATACACTCCATGAAGCATTAGCGGTGTTTAGTGATTTATATCAGTGTAACGAACAGAAAGACACCGCAACATACAGCTCTAGCCGAATTCATTCACCATTCATTCATTCCTTAAATGGGAACATATGTTTGTTGGAAAATCTTAGACACTGTGACAATGACTTTCAAGGGGACATTAAGTGGCGAAGATTCTATGACCGTTACAATCATGATAGTTAATCAACAAAAGAATGATGGAAAGAATACCTCACGGGCATGGCCTAGCTCTCCATGTTGATTAGTCATTCCGATATATGAAGCTAAGCAGCAGGGAAAGACCGCGTCGAAAGCTCATAAAACTGCAGCAAAGTATTATATCATAGCTCGCAGGCAATATATCAATGAACACAAGATATATTGAGGAATTGCTGTCCTTCGGAGGAGACGTAAAGCCGGCGGTCCTGAGTCCATGGTTGTTGGACTCGTAAAGGATCCCTACCTCTGGTTGGAATACCAGAGTGTTCGGCAAAATTTCCGGTTGGGGGAAATGTGGTCACCGGAGTCGATGATTGGCCTTGGTAGGGAGAACAGGCCGACGTTGAATAAATCATTTAAAAAAAAGAACACCTCAGACACTGCTAAACCGAAACTAAGTGAAACTGACTACAAATATTTATATTAAGTCCTTCAACCAAAATCCCAGCTGGCCATTACAGGTGGATATGAAGACTCCAAATAATCTTCAAGCTCCAAGGTAATAGGTCTACTGAATTGTTAGATTCATATTATTCTGCGTTTACGAGCGACAAGGCCGGCGCTAGAAAATGTCGTAACATCATTAATGAACTATTACATTAATAATTAAAAAGAAAATGAAACCTTTTTACGTCGAAGAATGTTCATTCATCTCTCCAGAAGCAGATTGAAGGATTTTCGGCCATATTTTTGTTGCTGTTCTTGAAGGAATTGAACAAGTTTTTATAAATTGTGCAGATTCCGATGTTTTCGTACTCAACATCCACTTTTAACATCGAATAGTAGTTTTTGAGGGATTTGGTTTGAAGGATCAGCCAAAAAATATCTTTTAAGCTGGGATTCAATTCAAATGTATCTGAAATTATAAAAATTTTTGATGTTTTGTATTTACATTGCTTAAGGGCTGCAATACTTGGGCCTCCGAACTTACTTCAATTCGGTTATGAAAGGCGAGATAGAAAGTTGTACCCGGTGCAAATGGCAAAACCACCTATGACAAATTCTTTGATCAGGCTTTGCAAATATAATGCTGAATGCCTGACAATGTTTTGCACTTGTAGAAAAAGCGAAATCAATTGTATTTTCCTTTGCAAATGCATCGGCAATAATTGTCAAAACTTACCTGAATGAATTTTTCACTACTCATTGATAGGTGAACCACTTTTTTTATTAAATTTGTATTGAATTAGATCATGCCGTTTTTCTCCATACCTTACCTAAACCAGGTGTTAATAGTCAATAACAATTTTTTTTTCGCAGTTACAGCGATGGAAGCGAAAACTATTATAGAACCGAAAAAAAAAACTGGACCATAATTCCGTCCGGCAACCTCCACAATATCATTAATTAAGTCTTTCTCAACTCAAATCATCAATCAGAATGAGGTCATCGGTTTTTTCAAACGGAATGTTTCGCAGCGCTTGCACTATATTATTGTGTGCAATACAAATATAAATATATTATTTGTAGTTATCGTTTATTTATCGGGTGTAGATAAAATAGCGTATGCAGCTCTCATGTAATGGTTATTATTACACTCGCATCAACATTAAGAAACTCACCTTCGGCTCATTTCGTATCCCGATTGATGCTCGTGCATCACATGATCGTTGCATAATTATGGACTTTCTTCGAGATCAGGTTGGTACATCTCTATTGGTATCGCTAATACTACTGTAGAAGGTGAATACCTTCTTGAAAAAGCACTTGTTCAACTCGTTTTCCCGTTAGTTGATCAATGGAAAAGTGGGAACAAGGGTGTCCCCAAAATCCTCAATGTGTGAAACTGTTGACTCAATTGTGTAGTTTTTGCGCAAATCGCTAGGAACTTTTGATATTTAAGAAAAAGTTTCTTGAAAAAAGAATAAAGATTTCCTCAATGTGAGGAAGTGATATTTTGTTGTAAGTGTTCTTTATCAACGATTGAAAACACATTGTTTATTTGTTTATAGTCCATAAAACGTACTCTTCTCTTGATTTCTTTGGCGATACTTCTAATGAAGCAGTATCCACTGCCTCAACCAGCTCTGAGAAAGACCCAGGAGTGTAAATTTCATCATCACTCATCGTTATACTTTCGAGAATACCAGCAATTAAATTTTATAAACGTCAAGTTTTACAATTCAACCTTAATACGTTTGCACATTAACATTACGAATTTCAAAGTACCATTCACTTGTGAAATGAATCATTCGTGATTTTTTCAATAATAAATTGATAACTGTTGGATTTTGAACGATTTGTGAAATATAGTATGCGTAACTCGTTGGAAAAGCCACGATCCTGGGCTCTGTGTTGCTGAGTCTTGGCTTCTGCCTCGACTTAGCAATCTTTGAAGTCGTCCAGGAATATAAGGCTCTCCCCACCTGTAAATACCTTATTATTGAAGGATTGCTAATTTTTTGTTAAAAGGTAAGATAAGAGGTTCAAATCAAGAAAGATACGGGCTTGGTTTACACTAAAATATGTTGAACAATATACAAATAATATATTTCCCATGTTGGTCTTTTTTATATATACTTGTGAATAACGAGAAAATTTGAGATATTTTTGATATATTCTTGGAAAATAATATTTTTTGTATTCTCCATGTTATTTCATTTTCGATTTCTCATTTTCAACTAATTTTCAAATATATTTTCTATCTTTTCATGACTGTGCATTCGAATCATCTCTTTTGTATTGTTCTCATTTGAATTGAGAATTTTCGATGAGTTCTTTTGACTTTGGGGATCCTATAGAATGAATTGAATAGACGAGTTTTCAAATGAGAAATAGTCGGTGATAGAAGGATTGAAAATACCATATTGAATAAGTTCGAAGACTGTCATACTTGGTGAAAATTTAGTAGATTTTCAGAAATAAGGACTACTTTCAGGCTTTTTCTCTTCGAATCAAACAAAACTTACGAAATTTTTTCAGTAACACTCTTCATTGATGAGATATGTGTATATCATTCATAGGCATTTGATTCATTCATAAAAAAGGAAGAAAGAATCTAAATCAGCTTCAACGAAGTGAGCGAATAGAATAAAGAAGTTTCAATGAATGTTTTGGTTCTGAGCCCCATACATGATAAATATATTCTGAGTATATGTGCCTTTTAGATCATTAGAAGCTGACGAGAAGTGAAGTATTTCTTCGCAAGAAATAGAAATCCAAACTTCTGGAGAGCACCTATAGCGTTCAATCTCACATGGTTTTCCGATGATAGATTACGACTGATCGTAATTCCCAGCATCGAGATACTTGACATTGTAGGAATAGTTACTGCTGACTTCTGAATACTAGATGAAGATAGATCACTTTCCTTTGTGAAGAGCCATGTCAGGGTTCTCCCAGCATTAAATTCCACTGAGTTGATGTTACCCCATTTTGTTATTTTCGCCAAGTCATCGTTGATTCTATTGACACCAATACTTCTCTGAATTTTTGTTTCTCATGCTGATATGGGGACTCTGGAGAAGAAACTAGTATGAAGAGTACTGTAGTCTGCAAAAATATGGACTGAACAAGATTTTTTTTTCATCAAATCATTGATATCAAGCAGAAACGAAGTGGGCGCCAGAACTGAACCCTGTGGATCATCTGCATTAATTGACAGAATACCAGACGATCAACAACCACATAAAAGGACCTATCAGACAAGATTAGTTTCGTACCATATTTTTCATTGTGCAATATGCTTCAACGTTCCAGAGGTGTCATCTAGTTATCTCATAGCCTCTCTGTTTTTGCTATGAATCTAACTAAGCTCTTTTCAGTCGTGTAGGCCAACTATTTCAATTATTAAAACTCCATTGAAACCATATAAACAACTGTTTCCGAACCATGAATTCCTTACGAAATATTGTTCCTCGAAGACTGCAATCCATTTTTTTTCATTTCATGAATTTTCATTATCAATTTGAATTATTCATCACTCCTACACATATAAATTATTCAATAATATGGGATTGTAGTATATAGTTTTGTACTATACTTTTTATTGTGCAATATGCCGCAATGTCTAGGAACCAAGATGCAAATATTCGTGGTGCGATTTACGATTTGATATGGTTTCGTCAAAAAATCTAGACACGATCAATCCTATCCACGGAAATTATTGCGATTTCCAGTAGATGGTGCAAGAATCGAATTCTGTCATCTTTTGACATTTGCATTCCAATTCATTCGAATTCTGCCGGAAGTTTCCATAATTTTATTGCTCCTTTCAACAAGCTATTTGTCGTTCCCAGATCAATTCTCTACCGTAGTTTTCTTAGTTATTTGTCATTTATCCGCCGTTGCTTTCAATTATTAGTTGTTTTCCGTTTGTTGCGTATTCAATTTTAGTGCTGTTTTAAATGGTGTTTCATAATCAAACGCTGTTGTATTATTTGTGGACGAAATAATCAATCTATCCATCTATATCAAGTTCCGATGGTTAGTACAAAACATTCAAAACACATGTACTCAATTCAACTAGTCAATATAAGGCGAGATTATTCTGAAGCTGATAAAAAAACAAAGTTCATCTTGTTTAGTTTCTACCTTGGTAGAAGTTATTATTTGTGTTATATGCTGCTTGCTTTTCAGAATTTTCCAGTATAACATAGTTATTCCAAGTTCTAGCATAAGTAACAATGGTTGTCACATACCCAGTAATAGGATGCGATAACAAAAATTTAAAATCATGGAATAAAATTTCTTTCGGGAGAGTGTTTTCGAATATGATCTTCTTGTACAGCGTCATAATAGCCTGCACTATAGCAATCTTCCTAATGAATTGAAATTACTCAGGTTGATCTGGACTATGGAGGGTCCAATTCATTTCGAATTAAACACTATAATGTTCAATAAACTGTATATAGACGTTCTATTTTTTTCATGTAACTCCATGTAACTCCACTACCTCACGTCGATACCGATATTTCGAAGAAACTCATCAAATTATCTGAAGCAGCACCGAATTGTAAGAATTTCCATGAATTCAGATATTAGTTTCTCATAACATATTTCCAGAATATAAAGCAAATGCATCTATCTATAATATATGTATTGAGATGCACATCTGAATTCACGTCTAAACAGAAACAAACATAAAAAATTTTGCGAATTCTTAGGTGAGAACTATTCCAATTTTTGACAGAACTCGTGTATCTTCATCCTTTATTATGTAGAGTTTTGAAAAAAAAGTAATACACTGATTCTGCACGAGTTCTTTCAAAAGAAATAACTAATAGAAATTTCGTCAGGCTTCATAATGTCATGTGTCCAGAGTTGCCGCTTGACGCAATCTGTTAAGAAATTTCAAGAATGTGAATTTCCCTGGATGTCATTGTCATTATCAAGTCAGCCGTAGGTCTAGCGTTTTTGACGAAAACATTAACACTGGACTTGTATAGAAGTCATTTCACCAGGAATATATGCATCTTGCTAGGAACCGTTTCAAAAGTGTCATCTATTTATTTCACCCCCCTCCATTTTCGCTATAAATCTAGCTAACCACGTATCAGCCGTGTTGTCCAACTCTTTCAATAATTAAAACTCCATTGAAACCATACAAACAACTGTTTTCGGACCATAAATCCCAAACGAAATATTGTTCCGTTCGCACAATAATGCACAATTAGCGAAAGGGTCCGGAACAAAACTCGTAATGACCCCCTACCGTATAGAGAGTAATTCGGGAAAACCGAAAAAATGTTCAAGAGAGTGCCGGTTAGGTCTTCAACAATGGGCAGATCACAATGGGCAAAGTACCATGCTCGCTGTCATGTCACATTACCCGTGATGGATCGCGCTGGGTGCGCTACAAATTTTTAACTTCCTAGCAGAGGAGATAAGGCGGGTTATCCCGTAAGGTACGAGATGGTCGGGCCATTGGCGTGCGAATGGGGGCGAATGTTATTTCAAGTCAGAAGTCAGGTTCACAAATGCTTCCGGTGTGTTTGTTACAAGATTTTATTATAATTATAGAATTGTGTCTTTATTTTTTCATCTGATATTCTCCCAATAAATGCAGGTGTTCCACAGGGTTCAGTTCTGGCGCCCACTTCGTTTCTGCTTCATATCATATCAACGACTTGCTAGAGAAAACATCTTGTTCAGTACATAGTTCTGCAGGCGTCAGTACTCTTCATGCTAGTTTCTCTTCCAGAGTCCCCATACCGGCTCGAGAAACAAAAACTCAAAGAAACATTCACGTCAATAAAATTACTGATGACTCAGTAAAAATAATAGAATGAGTAACACGAACTTGGTGGAATGTAATGCTAGGAAAGCACAGGCATGTCTCTTCTCAAGGAAAGCCGATCTATCATCATCTAGTATCCAGATGTCAGGAGTAAATCTCGATGCTAGGAATTACGATCAGTTATTATCTCTGATGGGAAAACCATATGAGATCGATCGCTGAAGGTGCTTCCCAGAAACTTGGATTTCTATTTCCTGCGAAGAAATACTTCACTTCTCGTCAGCTTCTGTCATGGAATACAGTTCTCATGTGGGGAGTTCGGCACTAAAAAATTCATTGAGGCTTCTCGATTCTATTCAGCGGAAGGCAATTCGTCTTGTTGGTGGTTCTTCGATCACAGACTCGCTCACTTCATTGGAACATCATAGAAGGATCGGAGACACGGATGACTCGACGAGTACAGAATTCCCACCCCTTTGTTGTGAATTTGGAGACTAGTCGAACCTCTCTTGCTCAGGGATCTTTTTTCAATAGAACAGCTGAGCTTTGGAACTCCTTGCCCAATGAGGTTTTTCCTGAGACTTACAAACTTCAAAAATATAAAGTGAAGTTAATTCGTATCTCCTGTCCCTTGTTCGACAGTATTCCTGAATCATGATTACTTTTATTTATTATCAATAATTTTCAACTATTGTAGAATCATCACTTCAATGATAATATAATTCAAAATCACTTCATTTCATTTTTATTCTGATTCTATTTCGCCTTCAAAAAGTCTTAGACTTTGTTTATAACTCGGAAACGGTGTTGTATAGAGAATCTTAAAACCTTTAAAACGAGGTAGCACAAAATCGCGGTCTATAAAAAAATATCCACACAGTTCCCGATAAGATTGTCTCAATTTCTATTATTATGGTATAAATCTCACAGCAAACTGCTTAAATATTTTATCAATTGATGTCCTCTCACGTATATTTTGTCCAGTTTTGATATCTGTATAGTACAGATTATTTTCTGTGTTGAATATTCTTGTAACACTAATTTCACCTTTCTCGATCTATTCAGGAATATAATATCTGAACATATTGTTTTGTTTCGAGGAAATATTATTTCACCCCTTCTAGAGTAACCTCAGTGACGCCACTGAAGCCACTTCTGTGAGAAAGGTATGTCTGCATCCTCGTGGTTGCTCCTAGACAGCTTGGCCCCTCATAAGAATAAATTTCGGGGTTCGGTTTTTGTAAACTATTTTTATTACTACATTTTCGTTTTATTACGACAAATACAATGTATTTCCATTGTGCTCGAACAAGCTTTTTGTTCTTTATTGTTTTTTGCGAGGATGAAACTGGTTTCTAATTTATTTATAGTTGTTAGGATAATAAAAACCTGATTAGGGGCGGGTTGTTTGCGAGGGTTCGAGAATGAAGCATGACCAGAGGAGTCACAGGTAATGCATAGAGTACAGGACATCACAATGCTGAGAATCAGTATCTGTATTCTTTTTTGTCGGCTCGTAACTCTTACAAACACACACTGGAATTACTTTTTTCTTATATTACGGTTCTGTGCGCCATTTTATGAGTATCAAAATCAAATCACGGTGTATCTCAGGGGTCAGTTTTCGGGACTTCACTATTCATTATCTACATAAATGACGTTTTTGATCACATTCACCCTTCGAAATTATTCGTAATGATATTGCAGTATGAATATTGGTCAAATATTTATGATAAATTCCAACCGCATATTGTAAAAGATTGTCATAATACATATTTACATTTTTTATATGAATGTAGACTCACAAGAAAGGGAAGGAAATTTAATATCCATAAGATCCCTAGTTTGTAAGCATCAAAAATAAACACTCTCTCTTGGCAAATAGTTTCTAAGTTCATATATTCTATTCCTGAGCAAGAGAGGTTCGGCAGGTCTCCAAGCTCACAACAGAAGGGTGGAAAGATCACCTCCGTGAAAGTATCTATAGAAGTGAAACAAGTTCCCGACCCTTCTACGATGCTACAACGAAGTAAGCGAGTCAGTGAGCGAAGAATCACCAACAAGACGGATTGCCTTTCTGTGAATAAAATCAAGAAGTTTCGATGAATATTTTGTTGCTGTTCACCATACATGAGAACTATATTCTAAGACAGGCCCTTCGCCTTGTTGGACTAGAAGTAAAGTATTTTTTGCACGAAATAGAATTCCAAGCTTCTGAAAAGCATCTTTACCGATCAATCTCATATGGTTTTCCCATGAAAGATTATTACTGATCGTTATTCCCAGCATTCAGATACTCTGTAGGAATAGTCACTAGTGATATCTGAATGTTAGATAAAGACAGATCGGCTTTCTTCGAGAAGACACATACATGCCTAGGTTTTCCCAGCATTCAATTCCATCAAGCTGATTTAACTATTGACCCCAATATCCCTCTGAATTTATGTTTCTAGTGCTGATATGGGGACGCTGGAAGAGAAACTTATATGGAGAGTACTGTCGTCCGCACCACATCTGTTGGGAGAAAATCAGACGATACTTCATCAATAACCACACAGGAAATATTGTAAAGCAATGGTGTGGTTGATTTTCAAACCGTTAAAAAACTTTCTTGTGACGGTACTTTTTCAACACCTGGTCCAAAGTTATGTCAAATGTTCAGAGATCATATGACGTATCCACCCTTAGAAAAGTTCTGATGTACTGAATGGGATTAGTGCTTATGAATTTCAATAAGCGCTATCTGCAAGGTGCTTTCCTTTCATATATATCGGGAAACAATTTTTTTTCAATAATGGTCATTTCCAAGTTTTTTCATTGACTCTGTGTTCTTTGAAACTAGTTTCAATAGTTCGCCGAGATTGACCAATGCGATCTTTTGAGTGCAATTCCAAATTTTATATCTACTTCAATCTATTATAGTTCGCCAAGTTTGTACAATTCCTTATTTTACTTTCCCAAATTCTCACGTAACACCGAATCCCACACGGAACCATTACTCTAGACGTGAATAATTAAACGGTGTGGTTGATTTTCAAACCGTTAACCTAATTTCTTGGGACGGTATTTTTTAATATCTACCTGGAAGTTATGTCGAATGTACAGAGATCATACTACTCATTCATTTACCCATAGAACAGTTCAGTTGTACTGAATTGAATACCTACTATTGAGGAAAACATGCCAAAGCTTTGTTATTTATAAAGACTATAAAAGAAGAGCTATCTGCAAAGTGCTTTCGTTTGAACTATTTCCAAATTCGTTTATACATTGGGGAACCAAATGCCATTTTTATTACCGATCATTCCCAAGCTTTCACTGACTCTATGTTCTTTGAAACTGGTTTCTATAGTTCGCCGAGTTTGACCAACGTACTTTTTGGTGCAATTCCTCATTGAATCACTTTTTCAGTCTATAGTTCATCGAGTTTGACCAATGTATGTTCTTCGAAACTGGTTTCTATAGTTCGCCGAGTTTGACCAACGTACTTTGGAGTGAAATTCCTTATTCAATCACTTTTTCAGTCCGCCGAGTTTGACCAATGTATTTCCTAGGTACAGTTCCTTATTTCATTTTCCCCAAGTTGACGTCCACTCTCACGCAACACCGAATCCCACATGGAGCCAACCCTCCCGACGTGAATAATTTAGATGACGTCTCGTCGCCGGTGAGTGGAGGACCCTCTTACTTCGGCCTAATGTGATTAACACAATATGAATATGAATTGATTAAGCAGAGCGAGGCGAGAGAGTTTGAGCCTAGCCGGACCGGCTCGAGTAGGACGGAGGGCGAGAGGAGGGTGCTCGTCAACCCCCGATTTAATTGCTGTAACCAAGATGCGGTCGATCGAGATTTATATTGGTAACGGGTGGAAATGGACCGTTGACACATCGCGGCGTCGTCGAGAGTCGTTTATACAGCTTTATTCGGTTTGATTGGTCCAGTGATGGAGTTTGACCATGGGCTTGGAAAATTGGTTATTATTAGTGTGTAATGGTTGGCATTATAGTGGAGTACTGTGAGGCGTATAAATTGTAAAACTTCGGAATTGAGGGCAGGTTAATGAATCTTCATAAAAACTTTTGGACTGAAGTGTTGAAAATTCAAATGAAAAGGCTGAAAAACAAAAAATGTGCGATCTTGGTAACAACAATTTACTAAAACAATGAGACGGACATGGAAATGTTTAAAGGAGAAGATTTTATCTAGTTAATCGTATTTGCATAGTAACTTCAATGTTAATCAATTCATATTTCGCACAAAAAAAACATCGAAATAATATTATAAACTGTATACAGTGGCTTCCTTCAATGTCCTCCCCCTTTTATTTTTTGAACGAGTCAACTGAAACAATTGAAATTTGAGTACTGTTTGAACGTCATTATTTAGTAGTGGATCGAAATATGTTCAGTAGTTTTCTGGGTTTGTAACCTACCACAATCTGATAAAATAAGAATTAATGTTGAAATCTATAAGTGTAGAAGGACAGATTTTCAATTTACCCCGAAAGGTTGCTGTGCCTATTGTAAAACAGTAAAATTCACATTAAAAACAGAAACGAACAATGAACTTCCATTTTTACATGTTGTTATGATAAAAAAATCAACACGTCATGTAGATACAAGTGTATCGTAAAAAAAACATATATCAACAAATATCTTCACCACACCTCAAATCACCACACAAATGTCAAGAAAAGTATAGTAAAATGCCTTTATCTGATGGCATGTCATAATGACAACGTTATGTCACTCAATTTTGATGACATAAGGAAGCTCATTATGGGACTAAGTACCATAATGAATTCATTATGGGACTAAGTACCATAATGAAGTACCATAATGAATTCATTATGGTACTAAGTACCATAATGAAATTCTATAAGGAAAACATGTTGTCAAGGAAATGGCAAAGCACAGCTCACTCACCTACTAATATTTGAAACTACACAATACTTACTCCTTTAAAAATAGTTGTCATTGTGACATGTCGAAAATGCAGTTTTTAATTTTCCGAAAATGTATTGATATAAATGCCATCAGATAAAATTTTGTATGTAATACGAATCATAAATAATCATTATGGCACACGCCGTGTTATCGGACTCGACTACGCCTCGCCCGATAACATTCACGACTTGTACCATAATGATCGTCTTTATGATCCTTATTACATAAATAACTATTATGATAGAACAAAACTTGTATGTAACTCAATGATGAGATGAACTTCATAAAATCAGTATTGATTGATTGAAGATCCGAACTCGGTCCACAACGAAGACATACAACCTTCACAAAATACACGACCTGTATCAAACATTATACCTTATATTCCTCGTTTTTCTGAAAAGATAAAACGGATTGGCAACAAACAGGTATAATGTTAGAACAACATTCAAAACAACAAACACTTCAAGATCAATTCTGATATACCATACATACCAATCCAACAACATAACAGAAAGCACAAAAAATTGTATTTATCAAATTCCTTGTCCGTGCGGTCAAAAATATATCGGTGAAACGTCTCGACCATTGAAAGTGCGAGAGAGTGAACACAAGATGTACATCAGGAACAGACAGATAGGTGGTTCTAAATTATCAGAACACATTCTTACTGTCGATAGAGATCACACAGTTGAATGGAACGACACTAAGATTATGATGAAAGAGAACAATGTAAGGAAACAAAAATTGAAGGAATCTGCTTTCATCATGCTGTCTTATGACGAATCCATATCTATGAGTTCGCTTGATATGAATCGCGGATGGCTGCTCCTCCTGAAGGACAAAATGAACTGTAAATATTGAAGTATTTGACAAATGGCATTTACGAAGATTGCCTACAAGAGAAATTTGCGTTTGAACAGGAATTTGCGTATAAGTTTTGAGAACGGATGCGGATTTAGTTTCCGAAACGTTAACGATAAGTATTTTCATAAATATATCAGTTCTCATTATTTTTTTGATAGACAAAATTTTAGTTATACGCGAAGTTGGTGACTAATTGGACTTGATCTATCCAAAAAGAACTGTTTTTCAATAGACGCAGCAACTTTTTGGGGTAGATTGAAAATCTGCCCTTCTACACTTGTACAGATTCCAATATTAATTCTTATTTTTTCAGATTGTGGTAGGTTACAATTTACGGAATGAAATTTGAGATAATGAAATTGATGCGTAAATACTTCATTAAGAAGTGAAATCAACAGATGAAAATTTCAAGATGGCGACTGTGCATGATCTGGGAAAAAATGAATGGAAAGAAGGGTTTTGTGACACATCCTTTTGAAAATGCCGACGAATATTGTACAAACCTATAATATGAAGTCAATATCTAAACCTAGTATGAAATGACGAAACATTTGATAATTGCCTGAATACATCGACATTGAACTTCATAATTTGGGGAAATAAGCTGGGTTTTCTTCAAAAGATGCTCGAAATGGGGGCCCTGATATTTCACGCCGACACAAGAACGTCTATATTCCTTCTACTATTTCATGAAGTTGGAGGTTGATTTATTCCAGAAATCATTAAATATTGATAATAAAATTTCAGAAAACCATTCGCTTCAAGAATTTCCACAGGACGATGATTTTCGAGTTATCAGCAATTTTTTTCGAAAAGTTGGTGTATTGTTTCATTCTCAATCATTCGAAATAATATCTATCCTGTGATGAATCCTACGTAATTATTTTTGAGATAAATAATTTTGAAACATTTTGTGTTGCAAGTAGGCAATCGACATAAATGAACTGATAATACTCCAGCGAATTTCATTTGTAGAGGTTAAAATGGTTCACAATTCAGCTTCTTAAGTTTTAATAAATGCGTAGGCATATCTCATGAATAGACGGCGGGCATGTGACGTCACATGACAACTGTCAATCAGCCTGCTGGACAAACAAACCGTACTTCCATAAGCAACAATGGTAATTTAATGAGATTATGATCGTAATTATGAAAAAATTACGGGTTTACCCTAATTTTGGGTATACCCTTGATGTACCTGACATATATAAATGTCTATATATTGCAATATATATTCATTATTCTTCCTGCTTGCAAGGAAATCGTCTGTCAAATGGCTGATGAAAGTGATTATTTCAACACCTTGTCTATGGATATCCAGAAGAGATATTTAGAGAAACTGAAGGAAAGTGATGGATGTGATCCTTATTTATTGGAATTTGGGGATTGTAGAAATGCTGTGAAATAATTTCCTGAAGTTTCATGACGTGTTGTGTAACATAAATTATTTTGTATATGAGAGTGCATGCACAGAAGACTTCAAAGGCTATAAAAGTTTGGATTCATACAATATGTTTATATCTAAATGGATTGGAAGTGTGAAGCTTGTGAAAAGAATACTGAAAATGTACTTTAATAAAAAATAATTTTGAAAGAACAGATCTAGGGTATGTTATATAAGGCTCTACAAAATTATAAACCACAACCATCTTTTCATATGGCAATCCTGTATAAAAAGGCATTTAGATGAGTTATGCTTTAAACTGAATGATTAAGTCTGCAAAGTTTCCCGGAATGATGGATTTCACGATAACAATTCTGCAACTCGAAATCAATATCGGGACATGGTGTTCACCAGAGTTTTGTGCATGTTCCACTTCTTCAACTGGTTAATTTATATCATTCAGAGTTCGATTTTGCTCATCAATAATATTCAAGTTTTGAACAGCTGGATCATTCACACAAAGAATCATCATCAATTTTATCCATATCAACTGGAATGTTTGCGATCTCATTTTTATCATGCTCCTCTCTACGATACAATCTCTGAATACTTTGAACTGCATTGATATTTGTTTTGTAGCCAAGTAATTGATTTGGTACCAAGTCCATATTGTCAACATCTTTGAGTGCACTTGGCTTGCCTGAAATGAAAAAAATAAATAAAATTATGTTGCCCATGTTTCCTAGATTCTTTGAAAATATCTCCTACAAAATGTTTTGAACACACCGTTGCCCATTTCAACTTATAAGAAGCTAAATCTGCTCTTCTAGTTGCCGGATTCCACAATTCACATCTCTTTTCAGCAAGAGGATTAACCTTTTTTTCTGTTGTCGAAAATAGAAGGGAATCGATGGAATGAAACATTATGTCTGCCGATATTACTTCCACATTTCACAATCGCACAAAATGGAGCTGTTATTGAGAAAAAAGATTTAAAAATATGACATAAACACACACTTAGCATAGATAAATCTGGTTTGTTTGTCCAGCAGGCTGGATTGACAACTGTCATTTACTGTCGTCTGTCAGATATGCCCGCGGTGTATTGTAGTTATGTTTCACGAGTATTGTTGCAAATAAGCAACGTTTGCATTACTTACCGAAATATGGCTTGAGTGACAAGAGCGCTGAATCCTGCACTCGAGAAAATGGCAAAAAAAACGAAAATGTGCTATTTTTGAAAACTAGTGTGTAAGTTATTGTGGAGGTTGTGGTATAAAAGGAAGGAATTGAGTAACTATATCTTTTATGTATGAAGTCTAAAGATCGATATACCCCAAGTGAGTCCATTATGGTATAAAACCAACGAACGATTCAAACTTGGCGGACAACATCTTTTGAAAGCTACACAATCGCGATATCCTAATTGCCCTAACGGAACTTCAAAAGAGTTTGTTGGGTACTTTTTCATTCGCGAACAAAACAGGAATACAATACAAATCACATTTGTTTGTGTGTATATCCTTTCCTTTGTGGGGATTACCATTTTCATATTCATACTATATATACTGTGTCTAATTCAGAAAAGCGGCAGCTCACAAAGGAATAATATATGTGCATAAATAATTCGAATACACTTAAAGGAACCACAACCTGTTTAGACGCTTTAGTGGATATGACGTCGAGATAATATACTCCATATTTTTTTGGAGGCCGTATATTTCTGTGAGGTGTGATGGAAAATGATCTTTTCGTTTTTAATCATGGGAGAATGTGGTTATTGATGATGCGGGTAACTAAGAAGGCAAACACTTCAGTTCGGACATAGATGTTATGTTTTTTGTACGGACAAGATGAATTGATGAGTTCTTTTATTCTTTAGCATCTCTGACGAATATGAGATCGAACATAAACGTTTCGAATATGCAAGGCTGGTCAAACTTCTGGATTCAGCTAATTTAATAATAATAATGATAATAAATGTACTTTATTGTCTGAAGATTGAATCTTGTTGACAAAGCATCAAATTAGATACATGTATATACAAAACACAGACATCTTTTACAAACACATATACGTGGCATACAGGTTCCATACACAAACACTTTAAAATTGCCTTCATAAACATATAAACAAAATAACATATATACAACATAAAACATATACAAGATAAAATACTTCACTTCAGAAGCGATCGTCGTAAAATTCATGCAAACTATAATAGGTAGGGTCTGCTCATCAATAAATGTATTATGTTTTTTCTGAAGTAGACAATATTCTGATTGGTTTCCTTGATATTCTCAGGTAAGTGATTATTCATTTTCAACCCATAATAAAAAAACGAATCTTTGATCAGTTCAGAGGAGGGCAGGGGCAGTTTTGAACTATTTTTTCTGCTTAAACGAGTGTTGTAATAAGAAGGGTTGTTCTCAAATCTTAATATATGTTTTTTCACAAGACAAACAGTTTCTAAGATAAAAAGAGCTATAACTTGAAAAATTTCCTATCTCTGAATATCTGTTTTTTACAACATTTCATAGCTTGAATACCTAGTTGCAATTGATGAGAATCACGTTTCAGATTGCAGTTTGAGAGACAGCTGTGGACCCCCAAACAACTATAATCAATTCACAACTTTTTTTGGCTTTCATGATATTCTCGAAGCCCCAAACCATTTTATTTTTCTTATATCAACCCAGCAAATAAGTATGTAGTTTCATTCATTTCAGTTTGGACTATTCACAACTCCTTAAAAATTCTTGAAATAATTCAAGCTGCTGTGGATTATAAATGAAAATTATCGGTTATAATTGCACGAGTGAATGAAAATTACCGATAATTTTGCAAGAAAGCGTGATATCTAAAAATTGCAGAGTTTATTTTCATATTTTGGCGAAAGTGCCCGAGTCCGAAGGACGAGGGCTCTTTTGCAAAATATGAAAATAACCGAATGCAATTTGTATAAGATATCACGCTTGAATGCAAAATGATCTGGTCATTTTCATGCACGAATGTAATTCATTGGAATATTTCACGAATGAAGAAATTCTCAAGGAAATGTTATTTTTTGTTCATTTATACTTTCTTCTATAGATTGTATGGTGTACTCACCTAAACGCAAAATGTTTTCTATTTTTGAAGTCTATCTGACATTTATTTGTGTTGTTTACGACGTCTAGCGATACGGTTTCAAATGTGTTGTTATGGTGACTTGATACAATGCAATTACCGCTGTGAGTTTCCGATTATTGCATTGCTCTTAAGGGACATTTTATATATGAGGAAAATGTTCGCTGTAATTGGGGGATCCAAATTTCCTATCTGCCCCACAGTGACGCATCTATATAATATTGATGAAAATAAATTTTACCAATAAAGAAAGACGAGAACAAGGAATAAAAAAAATATTTCTTTGGTTTCCCCCCCTAGAAAGACATAGGTATAATATGAAATGGATCTATTATAAAAGAAATAACACGAAAAATATTTGTACATACTATCAATTGACTCGAGTGCATTTAATAATTGAGCACATTCAACTTCTGATATAAATGTCTTACATACTCTCTCACATCAGATATTCAGTAACGATTTGGTACTCTTGTAATCAAAAACAAATGAATACTTTATATTGTTCAATAGATAAAGCAATGAAGGTTATATTTCTATTCCTATTTCCTATTCAAATTAAAAAAAGCCAAACTCATCTACAAACTAACAAAAAATTTCCAAAAATCTAACATTTCATTCCGAATAAAGAAAACTAATCCCATCGCAATCTCAAATGAAATATTCAACAAATTGCCAGAAGAAATAAAATACTTTAGGTCTCTTAATTTTCTCTTGACAAACCTCATACAATTTCTGTTTGTATGTTTATGTTCACCAAATGATCTGATAGTGAATTATCAATGGATTACTTACATTATTTTATAATATTGAGATTGTGTCTTCCTTATACTAGAATTGTGTTCTGCTTGGAAGCTGCACGTTCAAATAAACAAAAAAAAGTAACAAGAAAAAGTGAATTTTATGTGATTCAGCATCAATCTGTATCAGATAGAATATTTGTTGATTTTTGTGAATGAATTCCTTATCCTATCAACAATCAGTTTTTGTTGATTTTTTGATGCACTTCTGTTATATAAGTTTTTTGTTACCACATTCTCAATGAACCTGAGAAAAAAGCCAGGAGAATAGTTCCTCAGAACTACAAATATAAGCAATCGAACCCAAACAGAGAAGATTCAAATGGATTTTTCATCGAATAATAAAATGAAAAGTATAATTGATCAAAGTAAATAATGTTTCGACAAAACAAACTGAGATATCGAATATGCTATAGCAGAGTCAAAAAAATTTAAATATAGAAATATGAAGTAGTATAAAGTTGAAACAAAGTTGAGTTCAAGTTGATTGCGGATACCAGCGATCGAATCGTCGTAACTAAACTCGACTTGAAACTTGGTTTTAACATTTGTTTACATCACTTCATATTTTTTTATTTATAATCACACGAGAGATTTTTTTTGGCGAAGTAAACTTGACATTTCGATGAGAATTTTGTTGCCTGGCAACTCAACGAAACAAACTGCCTCCGAAAAAATTTCGAGTTATTTTTTCTGGCAGCTTTTTGAGTTAATTTGCCGGAAGGCAACTAAACTCGAATCATAAATGTCAAGTTTTCTTCGACAGAAAAAAAGCTCGAGTGTAATTTGGTACGACAATTTAATGAATACAGTTTAGTTCATTCAATTCAACGGAAAAGTACAATTGTTAAAAACACAATTCTTATATTTCATTTTCACAGATCAGATGTACTCTTTTGACAACGCAAGTGAAAAATTGACAAAGATGCCGTCAAAGATTTGTTTACAATTCTGGTTGCCATGCTTTCGAGAGTTAGGTTCCGTTTTGTCGCTGAAAAACTTGGGCAAAGTTTTTTCGCTGTCATAATGACAAAATCACGGCGGCTTATGGGATATTTTATACATGAGTTAAATTGTCAATCAAATTACTTTGACTCCACTATATTATATTCGCTATCTCCCAAACCCCAAACCGATTTTTTTGTCCTTTTTTTAAATAGACATAACTAATTTGATTTTTATCCTTCAATATTGAATTCAATAAAGTTTATTTCCTTTGAGTTTTTCTTGAATATCGAAAGAATACTATATATATAATTGATTATCCATATGATACTTGAAAGAGAGTTCTGCAGTATTTACCTGGTTGTTTGTTTAACTGTACAACTCGAATGGTTTTTGGTCATATCCACTCTTGTTGTACAAACTAATTTTCTAAAAAAAAAAGAGGGATGTGATCCCCCACGAAAAAATCATACGATAACATTTTTCATCACGTATTTTATCCTGAATTGAATAACCTTCTCAAATGATAACTAGAAATAATAATCAAAGAAATGCCCTTCTCATTCTCCAATCCCATCTCGAGGAGGAATAAAAGACGCTATCGAGAACCCAGTAGGGAAATGGTCATTGTGAAGAATCGAACTGTCATCGTATTAATTGAAAATAGAGAACGCGATAATTAGAAGGCATAATGAGGCGTTTCGGCCCTGGCGCAGAAAGGTGGCCTCCTGCAGGGGAGGTGATTGCTACCGTGTGCCTCCGGGGGCGATTTCTCACACGAGCAAAATGGGCCGGCGTGATGGGGCAACTTTTGCGCGCGCCCTTATCGCAGCCGACTTGATGCATGTAGCGATAGAAGTTGCAGGTGGTGTGAAGATTTCAGATTTTTTTTTATATGCAGATTCACACGAAAGGAAAGCCCTGTAATGTTCAGAGAACGCCGCGTGAATCAAGGGACAGGAGATAAGAATTAACATTCACTTTGAATTTTTGGTGTTTGTGAGCCTCAGGAAAAATGTTTTTCGGCAAGGAGTTCCAAAGCTCAGCTGTTCTGTTGAAACAAGTTCCCTGTGCAAGAGAGGTTCTAAATTCACACCAAAGGGGTGGGAATTCTGTACTCGTCGAGTCATCAGTGTAGATATTGCCAAGGATTGAACGATTGATAACAATTCAGAAGAGCACCGACCGTGATAATATCTATAGAAGAGAGACAAGTCTCCGACCCTTCTACGATATTCCAATGAAGTGAGCGATTCCGTGAGAGAAGAATCACCAACAAGACGGATTGCCCTGAATAGAATCGAGAAGCCTCAATGAATGTTTAGGTGGCGAACTCCACACATGAGAACTGTATTCCAAGGGTCGTATCTGAGCCTTGTAGATTATTAGAAGCAGATGGATAAATGTTTCAATTGTGATGGTTGAGTGTTTTTGGAGGCCGAAGGGATCAGAAAATGAAGTTTGACTAATATCGACGTTTCGGTCATTTATTCAGTCATCGTCAGGGTACTAAAATTTGTTTGGATAGAACGAAGTAGTACGACAGGAATACATGAAGTATTATAATACATGAAAACATGTTACACAAGTTAACTTATCGTAGTAGGAGTAAATGTTGTTATGGTATTTCATACCAATTGCAATCAATGAGCGAAAACATTTCTTGGGAGGAACATTCCTGCTCCACTGGGGAAAGGAAACCAGGACATATCGGTTTTGAGCCGGGTGTATGCCAATGTCCCCGTCTTGTTTACACAATCACAGTTATAATTGAACATCTCACTATTACACACTATAAATTGCTTACATACATAATACCTGTCAACTACAAACCAGTAACGCTTTTTAGAAGGTCGAATGACACAGCATGAATCATGCTCAGGACGATACTGCTATATGAAACAATATTTTTCAGCACTATACCGTCACTTTCTAGCGGTTGAATTGACTAAATACAGGGGAAAACTGAATTCATCTTGAATAAAGAAATATAAAAATATTTTGTATCAACTTTCCATTTTTCCGGTAGAAAATTCAGTTATCTTCTGTATTTATTTAATTGTTCCTCTGAAATCTGACAACAGAGTGCTACAGTTCATTGTTGCGTATAGAAGCACCGTCTAAAAAATGATTGATGCTGTATCCTTTGACCACCTGTGCTATTGGCTTGTAGTCTATTACTCATCTCACCTATCAATTACTTCGAAAGATATTGCATAACGTCTTACAGATGCTGGTGCAGGACCCCTTACTGAAGAAATTCCTGTATTTGTTGATACAACAGCTGTTTCGTTTTTACTTGTATATATTTTTTGTAATCTTTATTATTTTCACATTATATTCTGTGGTGTTATTTGAAAGTAAACATAATATTTCTGTTGATTATAATTTTCATAACGCGTGAATTTACATACTGTGTTTGCCTTTTCTCTCTCGCGTATTCGCAAATATATCGCGCACTCCTCGTATGAGTGATTCCAATCAAAACGGCCTGGAGTGCGAACAGACAGAAGTCAGTCGCTGAAACAATCAAGGTAAGCACAGTTCGCTCATTTTTGATGGTATTCATATTTCTCTCTCTCTCTCTTGCGCTCGCCCATCTTCCCAACTCACGGAAAACAGTTATCAAATTTCAACTTAACATAAAAATACAGTCCACTATTATTCAATATCGAACATTTTTTGGTCCTTCTAACCGAGATGCTTTCGTGAATGAAAGTTGATGATTGTTTTTTGGGGTTGGAAGTGGATTTATTACTTTCAGATAACACAAAAAGGTGTTTTTTTTCATAAAATACACTCATATGGAATTCATTTTGCTCTTAAATTGATATGAATAGTTTATATTCGTTTTATCATATTCAATATTCAGTCTCATTTGCGATAATTCATAAATAATTGTTGAAGTGTGGTGCCTGATTGGCAAAATAACAAAAAACTTATAACTTCTTCAAACTCGTACGGCTTTTTCTCGTTGCAAGTACTTTCAGTTTGTGTGGAATATATTCAAATTTGATTGATTTTCACGTTCTCATTCGTAAATAGTATCATTATTTCGCTCATTCAATTTAATCCATCCATCAGTTCAACATTCCAACGTTTTTTGCTCCACTTTTTTGTGTGTGTAAAGGGTTTCGCTGTCTCTTTATTCTTTTCGAATAGGAGGAACGTTCAATAATTATTGTTTCTCGTGATAATATTAACGATGACGCAGCAGAACAAAATCAAATATCATAAGGCAATGCAAGAGCTCTGCATTGACCGTATGAGTGAATTATCCGTTCTGGCTAATTCAGCAAAATCATCTTCAGATATTCATGATATTTTCAAAGCTAGATATTCGCATATCGATAAAATTCATGAGGAGTTTGAATCTCACAATGCTTTGTTGATTCCACTTCAGATTTCGTCTGATATTTACGACAATAATGAATTCAAAGAGTTGTCAAAGTCATTTTATCAAAATTATTACTCCACTAAATCTATTTATGATAGCATTTTTGGTGATACCAAGTCAACTATCAATAATTCTAGTTTCGAATCTAATATCAAATTACCGAAAATTGAGTTACCTAAATTTGGAGGTGACTTCAAACAATGGAAAACCTTCATTGGAATGTTCAACTGTGTGGTACATGAAAATAAATCTTTGAAAAACATTGAAGAGTTCAATTACCTGATTTCATCTCTTTCTGGATCGCCATTGGCTCTCGTCAAGAAAAATAAATTGACTGACTCTAATTATTTGATTGCTTATGATTCATTAATCAAAAGATATGAGAAAAAACGTGATTTGGCCAGTGCTCATATTAATGAAATCGAAAATTGTCAGAAAATTGATGATCATAATGTTACCTCTCTCAATCTTCGAACATTAATAGAAACATTTACTGAAAATATAGCGGCTTTGAAAAATTTAGGTTGTCCTACTGATCACTGGTGTTTTTTACTTTTTCACATGCTTTTGAGACGTCTCGTTTTCAACACTGTCTCTCGATTCGAAGCAGAGAACGGTTCAGATAAAATTCCTACTTTTGATGCTCTTGTTGAGTTTGTTTCAAAACAATGTGATAGTTTAGAAAGAGCTGCTGAGCATAGCCGTCTGAACCAGTCGAAATCAATCAGTAAATCTCGTGTCTCACCTCCAGTGTCCACTCCAAAGTCTACTCCTCGACGACTTTCTTTCCATACTCAAACTAGGAATGTGTGTGCTCTGTGTAAAGATGAACATCTCATCTATAAATGTCCTCGCTTCTTGCGCATGTCGACTCGTGAACGATTCAACACTGTGAAATCTCATAAGTGGTGTGTCAATTGTTTGGGTTCCATGCATACATTCAAAGAATGTACTTCACTTTCACATTGCTCAAAATGTGGGCAATCTCATCATACCTTATTACATTTCAGTGACTCCCCTTCTAATACTCGAACGAATGATAACTTGCATTCTCAACAACCTCTGTCATTCAATGTTCATTCCCCTGATAGCCTCAATATCAGTAATCATCTATCAAATAACATACCTCCTCTCACACCATCCTCCACACGTCTGACATCAGACAGTCAATTTGCTCCTTCTTCCACAAATACTTGCTGCTCTTTAACACCTTCGAACTCAACCATTCTTTTATCAACAGCTCTTATTGAGATCCGTGATGCTTTCGGTTCATTTCAAAAGGCTCGTGCGTTGCTTGATAGTGGCTCACAGATTAGCATTCTTAGCCAAAAATGTCTGAATCGCCTTGGTTTAAGATCTTCCCCCCTCTCTTTATCGATTCATGGTATCAGTCAAATGAATTCTTCAGTTTCTGAAGGTATTCGTCTACAGATTCGACCACACAATGCTTCAAAACCAATTCTTGATGTGAATGCAGTTGTACTGCCTAACGTTTGTAATTTTATGCCCAGTTGTTTAATTGATATAAGTTCTTGGGAACATATTCCCAAATTAAACCTTGCTGATCCTTCTTTTTACACGTCCGGCGAAATCGATCTTCTACTTGGTGCAGATATATTCTCACTCATTTTAGAAGATGGCCGTTTCTCTGGAAACCAACTTGAGCCAGCAGCATTTAATACCGCCTTCGGCTGGATTCTCATGGGTTCGGTGAATACAACCTCTCAGTCCGTTGCGAATACTCTGAATTGTTTTTGTGACCCACCTTTAGATTCTGCATTTCAACGTTTTTGGAAGGTTGAGGAAGTACCTGTGCCTAAATGTTCCAATCCAGAAGACAATCTTTGCGAAGAGATCTTCTCATCTACTGTTTCACGTAATTCTTCCGGTAGATTCATTGTTAATCTTCCGTTTCGATCCACTCCTCCCACTTTCTCAGATTCAAGAGAAGTTGCTCTCAGAAGGTTGTTATCGCTGGAACGTAGATTGAAAAATAATCCCTCAATTTATAAACAATATGTCGAATTCATGAATGATTATTTGAGGCAAGGTCATATGTCACTTCTAGAAAATCCCTCATTAGTTCCTCATTCATACTATATCCCTCATCATTGTGTTATACGCCCTGAGAGTTTGAGTACGAAGTTGAGAGTTGTCTTTGATGCCTCGGCAAAATGTTCAGATGGAAAATCATTAAACGACACTCTTTTATCCGGACCTAAGCTTCAACAAGATGTCGTTTCAATTCTTCACAATTTTAGAACTCACCCAATTGCTCTGGTGGGAGATTATCGTCAGATGTACCGTCAGATATTGATTTCAAATGAACATCTTGACTATCAACGTATTCTGTGGAGATTTTCCCCCCAAGAACCTATAAAAGAATTTATACTTCGAACTGTTACTTATGGTGTATCATCCGCTCCATATCTTGCAATAAGATGTATTGCTCAGTTGGCCGAAGATAATATTGATTATTTTCCTTTAGCTGCTAAAGCTCTGAAAACTTCATGTTATGTAGATGACATTGTAACAAGTTGCCCCTCTCTGGATCATGCTGAAACTCTGAAATCTCAACTCATCTCGTTATCACAGAAAGGAGGATTTGAATTACATAAATGGAATAGTAATCACGTTTCCCTCATTTCGGAGGAATCGTCATTCTTGAAAACTCTTGATTTTGACAATGGTGTCAGTGTAAAAGTTTTGGGCCTCCAGTGGAACTCAAATTTAGATATTTTTTCGTTCAATATTTCACCTAGAAACTTTCCTTGCAGTAAAAGAAATATCCTCTCCGAATTGGCTCGCATCTATGACCCTCTTGGGTTCCTTACTCCTCTTACATTTTTTGCAAAACGTATTATCCAATCTCTATGGACCGTTGGCTTAGGTTGGGATGAAAAACCTCCTCCTGATATTATTTCTACTTGGAATAGATTTAACTCTGAACTACCATATCTCTCGGAAGTACAAATTCCTCGATACTCTTTTCAGCCTGGTATGAAAAATTGCACACTCCATGGATTTTCAGACGCAAGCGAGAGAGGTTATTCTGCAGTCATATACTGTCGATATATTGTAGAATCTACTTCTTTCGTGAAGTTGTTGTGTGGAAAATCACGAGTTGCACCTTTGAAAACTATATCGATACCACGTCTCGAACTTTGTGGTGCTACCCTTCTCTCCGACCTCCTGTCCTTTGTTCTAGATATTATGAAGCAAGAAGTCACTATCGAATCAGTATTCGCCTGGTCCGATTCTCTCACTGCCCTCTCTTGGATACGCTCTTCTCCACATAAATGGAAAACATTTGTGAGCAACCGTGTTAGTCACATTCAGTCCAAACTACCCTCTGATATTTGGCACTATGTACCCTCGAAGAAGAATCCAGCGGATTCTGCATCCAGAGGTTTGTTTCCCCTGGAACTCGTCCAGGATTCTCAATGGTGGGCGGGACCTTCTTGGCTTTTGGAGCCACCTTTTTCTTGGCCTATTCGCGATGCTACCCTGAAAAATACTGCTGAGTGTTTTCGAGAAGAGAAAAAATGTGCCCTTCTTATTCAAAAGGAAATCAATATACTAGACACTCTATTGGAAAAGTATTCATCTTTATCCAAAATTCAGAGAATTATTTCGTATTCTACACGCTTCATAAAAAATTGTCGTTTGAAGCACCCCGAAAGGAATTTGTCCTATCTCACTCAAAAAGAACTTGACACATCTCTTCTCATTCTCGTAAAACATGTTCAGTCTCAAGAGTTTTCGGCTATAAATTCTTGTCTGCTAAATGGCAAATCCCTATGCAAATCTCTTCGCAAATTATCTCTTTTTATTGATAAAGATGGGTTTTTGAGGGTCGGAGGTCGACTCACCTACTCAGCATTGACTTATGATAAACTTCATCCCCTCCTCCGTCCAGGTCATCATAGATTAACTGAACTCATCATCGAGTATACTCATAAAAAATATCTCCATCCTGGTCATCAAAATTTGCATTTTTTGTTGCTCCAAAAGTTTTGGATTCTCTCTGCAAAACGCGTTATACGCAAAGTCCTTTCTCGCTGTCTAGACTGTTGGAAACAGCACCCAATTAGTTATCAACCACCAATGGGTAATCTTCCGCCATTGAGAATTTCACAAATCAAACCTTTTTCCTCCATTGGAGTAGATTTTGGAGGCCCCTTTACCATTTCTTTGGGAAAACATCGTGGGTCAAAAACGCACAAAGCCTACATCTGCCTTTTTGTTTGCTTTGCCACGAAGGCCTTGCATTTAGAATTGGCAACTGATTTATCTACCGATAATTTCCTAGCTGTTCTTCGACGGCTCGTCTCTAGAAGGGGTAGGGTCTCTGTCATTTATAGCGATAACGCAACAAATTTTGTTGGTGCTTCTCGGTATATTTTCAAACATATGCAAGATGCAGCTGAGCAAGAAAATATCCAATGGAAATTTATTCCACCTTCCAGTCCTCATTTCGGAGGGTTATGGGAAGCTGGTATCAAATCTGTGAAAGCCCATATTTCTCGAGTCATAGGGGATCAAGTTCTCACATATGAAGAATTCAACACATTGTTAGTTCAGGTTGAGGCTATTTTGAATTCGAGACCTCTCTATCCCGCTAGTACCGATCCCAACGATCTCTCCGCCCTGACTCCAGGCCATTTTTTGACTTTGGAACCTTTGAATACATTCTGCGACGAAGATTTCTCTTCTCTGAAATTAAATACCCTCTCTCGTTGGCAATTAATCCAAAGATTACATAGAGATTTTTGGAATCGTTGGAATCGAGACTATTTACACACTTTATTCCAGAAAGGGAAGTGGACAGAACCAATGGCGAACATTCAGATCGGAACTATGGTTTTGATGAAAAATGAATTAATTCCACCTTTGCGTTGGCAATTAGGTAGAGTAGTTGACATTCATCCCGGCCGCGACGGAATTGTACGTGTTGTAACAGTTCGTACTTCTCAAGGATTGTTGAAACGCTCAGTCGTAAAGGTCTGTCCTTTACCTTTGAGCAGTAATTGAAATAAAATGCTTCTGCATTTTAGGTGGGCGGTTTGTTCCTTTTACTTGTATATATTTTTTGTAATCTTTATTATTTTCACATTATATTCTGTGGTGTTATTTGAAAGTAAACATAATATTTCTGTTGATTATAATTTTCATAACGCGTGAATTTACATACTGTGTTTGCCTTTTCTCTCTCGCGTATTCGCAAATATATCGCGCACTCCTCGTATGAGTGATTCCAATCAAAACGGCCTGGAGTGCGAACAGACAGAAGTCAGTCGCTGAAACAATCAAGGTAAGCACAGTTCGCTCATTTTTGATGGTATTCATATTTCTCTCTCTCTCTCTCTTGCGCTCGCCCATCTTCCCAACTCACGGAAAACAGTTATCAAATTTCAACTTAACATAAAAATACAGTCCACTATTATTCAATATCGAACAACAGCCTTAATTGATTTCCGATCACTGGATAGGCTTACTGGCCCATCATCGGTGCAAATTGAGTTCCAACCAAAATATTTCAAAAGACGCTGGTTTCCAATCATTCTGAATTTATCATAGCCCGAAAACGGCTGAAGGAAAAGAAGCCATCATCACGCCATCTACTCATAGACAAGGTAGCCATCAGACACACTCAACTACTTATATTTCCCGAAAGGCTAAGTATAGTTCGAATGTATTATTTTGTTGAAGGTCCTGTTCAGTTCTACGATATCCTACCATTCAATCCATATTCGGTCTTTCAGGGGGTCTTTTGGTTAGTTCACTCGTCTGTGTGCCATATCAGTTTGTTTGCTCGTTGTCAGATTCAGCTTTCTCAAGGCTGAAGGAGTAAGTTAGTATTTTCAGGAGCACTATCAATTTTTTTCCCTGACGATGCTAGGTTGGTTAAATGTAAACATATGAAGTCCATCTGAACCTTTATTTTTTGAAGAGATTCAGACAACTACTAAAAATAACGACTGTATCATCAGAACTGCAAGTTTTTCATCACAGTCGAATATGGAAACAAGAGTCCGAAGTTTTTGTGATGAAGATATTTTCATAATTTTAATTCACCTATAATTTGTTGAATTGAATCAATAAACTCTATCACCAATCACAATCTCCTAGAATACCGTTCGGATAACCACATGACTCCTGAGGCATAATCGCAGGTGGAAAATACTCAACCAGTCTCATTAATATTTATCCAGATGAGATATCTACGAAGTCGAATAACAAAAAGTAGCATGCTCTTCACGAACAAACAGCGAATATAGCAAAAGAAACTACAAAAACGCCGTCTATCAATACTTCGAATATAATAGTGGATTGACTCTAAACGTATCTAATTCCTTTCTCGGACATCAACCGCTTTCCTCATTCCAAATGCCATTTAGGCAGTGGCGTACCTACTAAATGAAAAGATATTATACAAAGTATTAAGTTCGATATAGAATTCAATAATGGTCTCATGGTAGTAACTGTGTTACACTGACTGATACTGAAATGTAGATTATGAGCAAGGAAGAATTCAAAGAGTTTTTCAACAACAGGTTGGTTAGCTTTGAAAACAGGTAGTGTGTGACGTACATACTGAATTGACACCTTGTTTCTTCCACACACATAACAGTTGTTATTAGATCACTGCCTGGCTCAAATATCACTGTTTCTATTGGTAAAAGGTTCTAGTTATCAAATAATTAGTAAATATTTGCTTTCCTCCAAATATATTTCCTAGGAAAACATATGGTGTCAAATCACATGAAGCTAAGCTTAACTTTGACATTCACCTATGAAAATTTATGAACTGACTCTTTGATAAATGATCATATCAGTAGATGACCTTGTTGTCCATAACTTTCAATCAAATACCACACATTTCGAAGCGGCATACGCTTTGAGTGTACTCGAAGACGTGATACTACATTGACAGGAAATGTATGGATTTCGAAGATTGCCTTTTGGGTTAACAAACGAAGCTGCAATTTCTCAAGAGGCATTTGATATATCAGTCATTGCAATAGTCAGCAGATACTGAAGCGCTGAGAGGAGATTCTGTAAGGATAATGTCTGAAATACTCGATCTAGTAACCAGTATTTCGAATATCTTTGTTTTTGTAATGTGATTCTGAGATTTCCAAAACTTCATTTGCATCAATAATTCTGCTGTAGAAAATGAAATATTTTTTTCAAATATATATGCAGATTCACACGGAGGAGAAGTCCTGTAATGTTCAAAGAACACCGCGTTTATGAAGGGACAGAAGATACGAATTAACATTTTGTAACTATGAAGTTTGCAAGCCTCGGGAAAAACCTCAGGCAAGGAGTTCCAAAAATATTCCCTGAGCAAGAGAGATTCGACAGGTCTTAAAGCTCCAAGGAGTGGGAATTCTGCACTCGTCAGGTCATCCGTGTAGATATTGCCAAGGGTGCATACGACCCTTTTCGATGCTCCAATGTCTGTTACCATGAGCGTCACAACTGCCCATTGTTCTATTTTGCAATTCGATAGACGGAAATGTGTTGAACTTCCTTAACTTTTGGTACGTTTTGATCTGGATATACCTCCTTGAAGATCCATTCATTGACGACTTCAATATTCCGTTCATTATTATACAATGATACTACCAACACCTACATCAGAGCTAGGCTCCGATTACGTTATATCCGAATACATCAACGAGATTATGTTGCCAACATAAGACGGAATCATCACACGGAATTATTCATATGTAGCCGCCGCCCACAGTCGATCCCCAAAAAAATATCAAAGGAACCACACTGGCGCTCGCTGTTCAGGTGTTCGTTTCGGCATTGAAAACGAGATCCGGGCTCTCAGATAGAGAGATGGTATCTCTCGGAACCGTGTTAGGGACATCACTATCCCCTGTTAGTAGGCGTACATTGGCCATTGTTATGTAATTGTGTGTTTTTTGTTTGAAATGGGATGTTGGGAACGCCTTAAATGTCAACTGTCTTCATCTGGAATGCCACCTGGGCAAGCCGACATAAAGGGTGTCTTATCTCGTGAGATGAAATGAAAAATTCCTATCTGAATTGTCGGATTGTTCTGTATAGTAATTATGACTGTCATAATTGATTCAATCTCGAGTTATAATGAGGTTGCTCAATTGAAGAATTGTATGCCTCTGGGACAGTAAATGAAACTGGAGGCGAAAAAAACTCTGAGGATCGGAGATTATAGAGCATGGGCTACTGTAAAACAAGTAGGATGTCTAAAGAAAGAGCTACATTCTTTTCATTGTGGTTTACTCATGAATACTTGAGGAATAGCTAGAGCAGAAAGAGACTGAGAAGTGATAATCTTCTGGAGGACAAGTAGTCAGGCTCTTTCATGGATATTGGGCAGTATAAAACTCTAATTATACGGGGATCTACTATTGAAATTTCTCGTTTTTGATAGTTACTTCAAACTAAGCTCAACTACGGAGTGTATTTGTTATCAGGTTTATCAAAATATGTTTGAGTACAATGGAGGGTACTTAATGTCAATATTACAATAATATTGCCTAGTCTCAGGGATTGTCTATATCAAAAATGTATGTGGAGAAGTTTTGAGGAATTCCCAAGATGATATATGATGAAACATTCGATTATTGTTATGTATTTTTCTTGAACGTTCCATTTCAATTTTATAATTATTCTGCTTCTTCACAAAAGTCTTGTTCGAGACCGATATTCCATGATTTTTTTCCGTTTCATTGATATTTCTATGGATGTCGTTATGGTGACAATTGATTGATTGTCTACCTCCGACTTTTTCGTTTCAGTTAAAGATATAGCCTACTTCCTTTCAATAATAATTATTATTTCATAAATGCTCTCCTAATCATGAAAAAGTCTCTCATATATCATCATTGATGATCCGGTGACTGTTACATCTTATTATAGACAATGCAGTAAACATTTCATCAGAATGAATTATTTTATTCTGAAGTGATGAAATGTCTATGAATGATATACATATCTCTAACAATATTTTTTTTGACATTATTTTTTTATAGGAGATTTGTATTCCATTTCTTTCAATTCGGAGAAAAAAAGCCGAAAGAAGAGTTTCTGAAAAATCATTTCTCTCTACAGAAATAATTATATTCCACCCTAGTTGAATTTGGTAGTGGAAGTTCAAAATTTTGTCATCTAATTTCCTTATTGACAGATACTGTTGAGAACCTTAGCTGTTATCTTGTCTAGAATATTCGATCGAATTTTCAGGTCTGGTTCTTGAATTTTCAACTATGGCTCAACTAGTGATTGGTAAATCATCTGTTAGAGCCAAACTGGATGTTCTGGTCCTGTGATTCAACTTAAAACTTCAGCTGAAACTTCGGTGGTGGAAGGAAACCGAAGCCTTCATTGAAGTAAGGTAGCCAACAAGTGTTCTATAACTATCAGAGTCAGGTGGTAGTTTTCAAAATAATTATTGAGAAGGAAGATAAAGTTGCACCCTATTAAGTAGGTACGTAAAATCAAATGTGTCAATATCTGATAGTGTCCATGAAGATCAAATTCAGCTAGGCACATGATATATTTGAGATTTGGTGGAGAAATATCATTGCTCTGTGAATTTCACATCAAAAAATTATCTTTCAGCAATGAGATGCGCGATAGAAAATAAGGTCATAGCGCTAGCGCGGAGAAAGACGGAACTGTCCATGATTAGATTGTCATATTTACATTTGCATGTGTATTTATAGAGCTTCGTACTTAAAGGACATTCCATTGAAGAAATCCGCATAACAGCCCCATATAAACACATGCAAAATAGATTATGGCAATCTAACCATTGAGTGTTATCGCAAATGGGGGCGTATTGCTTATTTTCTATTGCGAATACCCATCCTATCTGGATTTGTTATTGGTATATAATTTTTCTAGGGCACCTCGTAGATACTTGACCAATCTTGATTCCGCTAACAAGTCCATCAATTCGCACTAACCAGAAAGATTAATGAATGTCTCGAGTCAACACGGCAATTTTTCAAAACGGACGATATCCTTCGTACCATTCCGGTGAAACCATCCCATTCATATTCTGCGATCTCTTTGCAACAGCCCTTAGACAAAGACGACATTGTTCAGGTAATACCTCAGCCACACACAAATGCATTGTCGCCTGGAAAAAGACCATGTGACAATATATTATATCGGCCATTGAAATTGCTGCAGAGCACAGTTTCGTTCTATTCAGCATTGCTAACAATGCTTCGGGCTAGAATACAGGGTGATTCCCGAAGAGGGATAGTTTGATGTATTTTGGTCGATTTCTGAAAAGCAGGGTTGAAGAGTAATTGGTATAATTATATAATTCTTATTTTCGTTAAACATACACTTCTGGTTTTATCAAAAGTTAGCAGGAAAACATATTTCGAATGGAAGACTGTGTGGATTTGTTGTTTTTTGAGTTCCTGTTTTGATTTTCATTGGAGTCTTTATTTTATTGTATAGTTTTCTAAATTTACTCATTCTTGAATTACGTAAATTCCTTGAAGCAAAGATTTCTGTAGTTCTAGTAAAAATATTTTCGTACCCACGAATTATGTGGTTTCAGTGTCAATAGCCCATATTCAGTATTTTACAATCCTCATACAAGGTGTATCCCATACACAATCCACACTCTTTTTTTCTTCAGTGATATTAATTCGATTATTATTTTACATCTTTTGATACTTTCCGTTCGAAAGGAAAACTTATCATTATTATTATTGTCATCGACTCAATTTTTCTATATAGCTCCGACTCAGTGGGCAAACGCGCTAGTATTATTAACCAATGACCATTCCCCGTACTGCGGGATATAATCATTATTATATTATCAACTTGGATTTTTTTTTTTGTATTGGTGATAATAAAATAAAATAAAATAGAATTCATTCGCAAAATATGTAATACATACAACAATAAAAAACAATAATTCACTCGTATAAATGAAAAAATGCAATAAAATATTGACTTGACAATTATCAGTGTATATATTATAAATTTTAAATATTCAGCACTTAATAACATATCCAGTTCAGCAATGAGCACTCAAAATAATTATAGTTTCAATCCCGATTCCACCTACAGTGAATATAACCCCAAATTTCTATTCATTTCAGGTTTACCCGATTCGAAAACGGACTATAGCAACGCCCTGAAAGGCCAGTACTGCAATGAAACAACAAGGCCTAACAATATTCGTGCTCGGAGAAAGAATAGAATATTGCCTACCAGGTAGGAAAAGCCTAACAATCCTAGACGACTGTGAGGATTGCTAAGTCGAGGCACAGGCCGAGATTGATCGACACATATTCCAGGAATGTGGACTTTTCCACGAGGTGAACATACTATTCTTCCGCAAAATCGTTTAAAATTCAACAGATATAATATAATTTCCTTACAGTAGGTTAGGTTAGGTTGGGTCAGAAGTGAGTGGGTCTATTCGGCCCTCCACTGCAACCAACAAGGGTTTATTGTGGCTCACACCTATTCAAACTCGACCAAATAAACCCAGCTTCTTAACGAAGCCGATTAGTTTGTAATGGTGAGTGATCTTTCAGGTCAGATGGTGAGAGTGAAGCCTTGCCAAACTCTGAAAACCTGATTCGGTCCACAGCGGGGCAGGCACAAATTATGTGCTCTGCTGTTTCATCATTTTCCAGACAAGACGACACAGGCTGTCTTCTGACAGTCCGATTCTCTGCATATGATGATTCAAATGACAGTGACCTGTGAGAAGGCCAGCTAGACATCGTAGTTCGTCCCTACTGTAGTCCAACAACTGTTTGGTTTTCGACTTCGAAGGGTGAATAAACGCCTTGGAATGAGCCAATCCTGGAAGATTTTGCCAGAAGTCCATAAATCTTCTTGCCAGCCAGGTATTCAATGTTTGTTTGGCAAAGCCTAAGGCGATGCCAATGACAGGTTCTGGTCCGATGAAGCTGCTTGCAGCACCCTCCTTTGCAAGGGAGTCAGCAGCCCCATTGCCTTCCAGGCCAGTATGGCCCGGAATCCAGACCAGAGACAATTTGTTAAATCTTCCTATTGAGGAGAGTCGTTTTTGGCAATTTGTTACCAGTTTGGACGTTGATCGGTAAGAGCCAATGGCTTTCAGCTCCGCTTGACTGTCCGAGAATATTTTTATTGACTTGTGTGTGAGGTTGGATTCTGCCAATTTCTCCGCACACAGTTCAATAGCATAAATTTCCGCTTAAAATACGGCAGTTCATAGTTTACAGTTGGAGTCATAATGTCAGAGGTCATTCCCAGAATGCTGTGACTTCTAGTGTCAGCCAGCAGTCTAGTATACTCTGCATTAGATTCTTTTGTGCAAGTAAGAAAATCTTGAATTTACCCTCAAGAAATTTTGTCTGGAATCTCAAAATTTCCTTTGCGAAAAAAAAAATGTATACCCTGTTCTTGAAACGTAAAAAATAGGTAGCTTGATATTGTATTTTCATTAGTCCACTAGATTGCTCCAGTGTCGTACCTTATCGTAACATTTTGTTTACTTCTGTTCAAAATTAGTGAGTGACGTGTTATGTCAATTAAAATATTATTATCTGTTTACGTCAAAAAATTTCTTCTTTATTTCGCTCTAGGTTTGTCATACAAGTAAAAAAATCCGGTAATGCCTGTTTTAATGTAAAGCAAAAGGAAAGACGCTTTTATTGGTCGAACACTCTTGATGCTTTTTGAAAAATGTCAATCGGAATAATATTTCGACAAGATTTTTCGGGGGAAAATGACAACATTTTCATGAATCTAGTGCTTGTTAGGCAACTAGTTGTTACTGTTGGGGAAAGTGCATTACTGAACTGTGGACTTGAACTGTCTCTTACGATTGCACTGAATTTTGTTATGAGACCATTAACAAAGGGACTGTTTAAGTTAGGTGAGGGTTTGTTAATAGGTGTTTATCTACACCCGTACTCTAATAATACACTTATATGCCCACAACCCGTTTTATAATGAAATCCATTACGATACAGATTTTTCATTACTATACATTATTTTTTAATCAAGCATGATGTGCATGCTCTGCCAGCTCTGCATTTGACGTTTGTCGAGTCAAAATCAGTATAGGTATTGAATTCTTGAAGAATATAGCCAAACTTCGATAATCATAACAAAATGTCTGATACCAGCGATATGGGAGAATCACCTTCAACACTTTCACTTGCAGAAATACAGTTAGAATGATTGAATTTTTCATTCGACAAAAGCATGACTTATTTCTTCATTTTTTCAATTGAATTTCTTGGACTCTCCGTAGACGTGCGGTCTAAGGCGCTGTTAGCTAGTAGGACTAGTTGGAAGAGACATGGGTTCGATTTCGGCCTCGAGAACTCTTTTTTATAAATGATCTCCTCTTCATTTATCATTGTTTTATTTCTCGAAGTGATACCATTAATTACAATTTTGTTGGAAAAGAAATGCGTTCAAATAGTATTATGTGGGCAATACAAATATAATATTTGTGGTTCTTAACTATTTATTGGGCGTAGATAAAATAGCGTATGCAACTCTCATGTAATGGTCATCAATACATGATCGTTGCATAATATACTATCATTATATCTTGAACTGTGGTGCGTTAACTGACAAGTAAAAATTTTCTATTCATTTCCTAACTATATGGAAATGATATTTTAACATTCCTGGACTATGCTTGCGCCTCGATTTCGCAATCTCCACAGTCGTCCAGGAATGTTAGGCTTTTTCTACTGTTTGAAAATTTTACTATAAAAACAGTACCAAATAGACATGAAACCCCTTGAACTGACTCAAATCAGCATTGAAAAAATTCCCAAACGACTAAATATACAGGTTATTCCACTTGAAACATCTTGCCAACTTCCTGTTCTAAATAAGTATTGATTTCATGAAAGCAATGCTAAATAGAGAAAACATTCTAAACAACCTCGAATCAATATTGAGAGAAAAAAAAACAAAAAGAAAACATATATACATTTGAAATGAAGAAGTTGTTGCCAACTTTTGGTTCAAAAATATGAATTCACTGAACTCAGTACTGATTAGACATATAACATCCTGAATAAGCCCACGTAAAAATTCAAAAACCTCCAGGAATACCAAATATATAGGGTGTTTCATTTGAAATAAAGAAGGTTTTGGCAACTTCTGGTTTCAAAATATTTCGAACGATTACATCATTTATCAGCTGTTCATTGTGACAAATCTCCACAATTTGATACGCTTTCGAAATACATCAAACCAGCTCCCTTCAAGATTCACCCTGTATACACGCGTTACCAATGCCGAAAAGACCGAAAAGGTTTTGTTGCCATTGTTAGTCAGTGTTGGACGCATTCAGGAGGTTTTTGTCGAAAAGGAAGTATGAAATAAACTGTCTAGATGGGATTTGATGGTTTTCCCGAAATTCCCAAATGGGACAATGCGAAGGTGTATGCAGGTACTGTGCTGGGTTTTTGTTTGGACATTATGCGGATAATTATATGGGCAAATGTCGATACAATGATTCGGTTTTGTGTGACAATCGCCCGACAACAATTGCACTTCGTGAGTGAATGCAGCTTGCTAGAGGAAGTGAGTCCGCCTACTACGCATTGACTGAAATAGGAATCTTTCACCTTTCACAATCGTGGATTCATGGGTTACAATGGATTGAAATTGAAGATGCTTCAAGCCAGTTTGCTCTGATTCTACAAACAAAGAGCAATAGTTCTTTCAGTCAGGTGGGTTGATTGAGGTATTCAAAAAAATTACGTTTCAAGTGACTTCTGCTGTTTTTTTTCACACTGATTGAAGAGAAAATTGAAAGTAACAAGTATTTGACGAATGATTTTCGGTTATAATTGCACGAGTGCATAAAAATTACCAATTATTTTGCAAGAAAGCGTGATATCTAAAAATTGCAAGATTTTATTTTCATATTTTGACGAAAGTGCCCGAGTCCGAAGGACGAGAGCTCTTTTACAAAATATGAAAATAACCGAATGCAATTTGTACAAGATATCACGCTTGAATGCAAAATTATCTGGTCATTTTTGTGCACGAATGTAATTCATTGGAATATTTCACGAATAAAGAAATTCTCAAGGAAATGTTATTTTTTGTTCATTTATACTTTCCTCTATAGGTTGTATGGAGCACTCACCAGAACGCGAAATGTTTTTCTATTTTTGGAGTCTATCTGACATTCATTTGTGTTGTTTACTGACGTCTAGCGATACGGTTTCAAATGTGTTGTTATGGTGACTTGATAGCAATTACCGCTGTAAGTGTTCGATAATTGCATTGCTCTTACGGGACATTTTACATATGAGGGAAATATTCAATTTAATATTCAATCAGTATGCTTCAGATACTGAAAAAAACGGCATGTAGTACCAATAAAACAATCTATGGTTTGAGAAAGAAGCACGTGGAAAACTAGCCACTCTCGATCACCATCTCACGTAATTGAAAAGACATTCCTTTAATTTTTATAGCCACAGTTATAGGGTTTACTAACGATGCCGAACTGACGTTCGATATTGGGCCAATAAAACAGATGTTCTTTGGGTTACAGTTATTACAATAATACCGAGTATTATGTGTTATAAACAATTTTTTATGTTTATTGTATGAGATTCCTCGAAGTTAGATAAAAGATCCGAAAAAACAGCGTTATATAGTCTGGACAAAAAGGGATGGGTCAATTTTCAAGATTTGTTGAAAATAATATCAGTCAAGGTCATAGCTGCACAAATGGTAGTAATGATTATGGTGATATAGTTGATGGAGGTTTCTTCATTCATCCAGCCGGTTTTCCAATAGTATATGCTTTCCATTTGACACATGTGTGATAAATTTAAAAATCGAGAATAGAATGTTACTCTCATATGATTCATTATCTGACTACCCAAAAATTAGGGTGGTAGTTTGACACAACTGAGAGCAGCCCAGTTCAATCCATGTTTTGGGTTTTCTCTCCAGAAAATAAAGAAGGTTCAATAACATAGAAAAGTAGAATTCAAAAAAATGCAAAGGGCTCGAAAAAGGAACAGAATAGTTTCTGGAACGTCACAAAGGGAAAGTATGATAATTCTTTGCTTTTTTTTTAAATTTATTCTCTAAATTTGATACATAACTGCCAAAATAGTCAGTCAGTTATGCTTTCTCGTAATGTTACGGTTACGAATCGAGGAGAGAAAACCAAAAAAAACATTCTTCAGTTCTTATCTACCTTCTTGAATAATATTCATACAACCTAATGAGCTCATTGGAAAACTTGTGTGATTTTTCACAATTATCACTATGACAAACAATGATAGTTATTTATGATACTAGTGTGTGATATTGAAAATAAGGCGAGAAAAATTTGTAAATTCTCAAGTGATTTAGCAAAATAACACACGAGTGACATACATACACTGTTTTGTCCAACACATGAAAGTTATGACTGTAATTATTGATATCATTTTAGACAAGTAAACTATCAAATAACACACTAGTGTGTTGTGAGTTGATGTTGAACAACTTCACGTGTTCTAAATGAATTTTATCATTCCAGTCCATTTCTGTTGAGACAAACCGAGAGTATTTCTCTTGGAACTGTTTAGTACAAATCAACCAGTTGATATTCAAATTGACATATACTTCAACATGACAACAACAGCGTCTTGTTCACTGTGATGAGAGATAAAACTGATCATTTCGAATGAACTAACTATTCAGTGCTGTCCATTAATTCCGGAACATTCCATAATATTCATTTTTGAGTAGTACAGAATTATCCCTTCCCTTCGATAAAGCTGAAGCTGTTAGAGACAGATCGAGTTATGATGAACGAATAATACTTCAAGGGAGAACATTCCTGTACCAGGCTTCTGTGTAAACAAGTCATTAGGCTGATTTGTTAGCACCTTTCCCCAAGAACTCGTAAAATAATTGCCACTGTGTTTTTTGCCAGATCCCAAAATGATGTTAATGATTTTTTGTCATCTGTCTTCTGTAGTCCACTATGGTTTGAGATCCGTTCAGAGGACTACTTATATTTTGTCCGTAGATTTCTGAGTTTCTAACCTACCACAATCTGGAAAATTAAGTATTATTATTGAAATCTATACAAATGTAGAAGGGTAGACTTCTATCTACCTCAAAAAGTTGCTGTCAATTGGATAGACCAAGTCCAATTAGTCAGCAAATTCTCAGAAACTAAATCCGCTTCCGTTCTTAAAACTTTTTCGCAAACTCGATTTCAAATCGAATATTTGTAATTGACAATTTTGGTCATTGATATTTGTCTAAAATTTGAGATCTGACATAACATTTTGTCCTTTAGGAGGGGCAGCCATCCGCGATCCACATCAAGCAAATTCCAGGTAGCAGATTCCTTTAATTTTCGTTTCTTGCCATTACCCTTCTACACTTGTATAGATTCCAATATTGATACTTATTTATGTGATGGGTTATAAACCCAGAAAACTGCAAAGAAAAGATTTTTATACCACAAAATAATGTTCTTCAAACGATACTCATATATTGTCCCATGTGATCTGACAGACAAGGGTCATACCCACGATATAATTTTCATTTATGTCTGTATTCATGTTATCGACACAAGTTGCTCTCTGGAGTAACTTTCAGATCGAATGAATCATTAAAACTGTGGTAATTCATAAGATTTTGATCAGAAATCGGTACTGAGATCACCATTCAATATTATTTTGAAATTTTCGGTTGATATATTCGTGATCAATTTGAAAAAATGCTAAAAATCGCCAAAACAGGATTGGTAACAGGGAGTAATATTTATAATTCTCAAAAGATAGCTCTAAGGCACAACATTCTGATACAAATTCTTGGTTATACGCTTCCATTTCTATAAGTCGGCATATTAAATAAGGCTTTACTCAAATGCAAATGCCTATGTGTTAGCTTTTACTTCTGCAGTAGTGAGTAGCCGAATAGTTGTCCGTTAAATCAATATAGTGTTACTTATTCTATTGCTGATAGCTGGACAAATTTGAAATCCTTACTGAAAGTAAGCATCTCGACCCTGGACCACTATATTGCAAAAAAATATTGTTACGTTTGGAACATTTAGGTCAATTATTCAAATGAATGAGAAACCTCGTGTTATCTTTATTTACAAACGATCCAGAAATATCCCAGTTTCCTGTGTTTCACATGTATCATCATCAGTGTTCTGTACAGAATAATCAGACAGATGTTAAAAAAATGACATGTAGGTATTTCTATCGGATGCGATTTTTGGAAAGACAAATCCAAAAGGAGACCGTCTTATTCAAATCGCTCTTAATCGTCAACATTAACGTACGTCATTTCCTCCCCGATATTCTCCCCATGCTCACGTCACAATCTCCCACAGAAGAATTCGATATCATTCGCGACCTGACAAATGACAACAATTTTCTAAGCCTAAAATTAATAATAGGTACATGCCTACCCCGAAAACCAATATTCTCAACCCTCTTTCGTTTGATTAATGAACGTCCCGAACGAAACTTCAAAACAGTACTCGAGTACAACCGACAAAAAACTCAATCCCTTAAGATTTGTCAACTCATCTCTGCCATAATTAATCCCGAAACTCACTACGGCCGATTTCATCCATTCTCAACGCCTGTTTGGTCTCGATCCATCAAGGCGATCTGATTCGAAAATGTCCCTTGTAACAAATGAACGTGAATGAACATTCGGAGGGAAATTTTATTCATGGCCACCTGTGTAGGTAGAAGAAAAGCATCGTAAGAGGGTGTTTTTGAAAGGGCCCACTGACCAGGCCAGACTTTGTGTCGCCATGGGATGGATTTTACCAGACGGCATGGCACCTATATTACCGTTTTTGGTGATTGTAAAGGGATGACCAGCGGACAAAGGACTTGAGGATCAGAATGTTTGGAGAATATTAGCAGCCTTGAGTAAAGCAATAAAGTTATTACTTCCCGGAATAAGTATAGTTCATTGTCCGTAGTTTTTTGGATTAGTCCTATAATAATAATAATATGCTTTATTATCATAAGACATAATCTTGTTGACAAAGCTTGGGTAGTAAATACTTACTTAAAAAATGCGATATATACCAAAAGATAACAAAAATAAAACTATAAAAATACATACAAAAACATGGTAAAATGGAGATTATAAAAAGTATGTTTATATAAAAGAGTGGAAGTCAAGTTCATATAAGAATAGACATAGAAAGTAAAAATTTAAAAGCTCCTTAATGAAGATAAAAAACATGAGCTAGTCAATCAGTTAAAAGTTATCGTCAAAAAATTCATTCAAAGTATAATAGGGTCTATCAGATAGAAATTGTTTGACTAACTTCCTGAATTGGAAGTCATTTATATTGGCAGATCTTATGTACAGAGGCAAATGATTGTACATTTTTCATCCATTGTAAAATATGGAGTCTCTGGTGATGTTTTTAGTTGGCACTGTGAGTTGCAGAGTGTGTCTGCTGTTCCGGGTGTTATAGTGGGAAGAGGATGTGGGAAGTTTAATATATGCTTATTTATTAAACACACAGATTCCAGTATGAATCATGCAGTTACCTTTAGGATATTATGGTTTTTGAAGAAGGTTCTACAGGACTCTCTTGGTTTAAGGTTTCCCATATACCTTATTGCCCTTTTATGTAAAATTAGAAGACTATTGAATAAAGTTGGGCTGCATGCTCCCCAAAACGGTATTCCGTAGCGTAAGTGAGAACCTATGAGTGCATAGTAAGCCATCTTTGCAGTGCCGAATCCCCATTCATTACGAATTACTCTAACCCTCTAACCGCATAACAGCCAGAGACGACTTTGCTACTGAGTTGTTTGACATGATCCACAAATTTTAAATTCTGATCAATGAACACTCCTGTCGATGTTATGAAGATATCAGCATTACTACTTTTCAATGTGATACATGAGTTTTCATGAAATGGAAATGTTTTTCGACAGTTTTACAATCGGAATTTGAAAATTGACAAAAGTCAGTGCATCTTCAAGATCTATATAAGATTAAGTTGAAATGGTTCCAAGTCGAACAGCATATAATGTAGTTGAAAATTACTATGATGTTTATGATGATGATGTTGCAAATCACTTCAAATGTTGGTGACATAGGGATCTTCCTGGATAAAATACTAGACAATGATAATTTTTTTTGAAAAAATGGACCATATCATGATAAAAAGGGTTTGTCAAATATATTGATTGCTGACTAATGTAAAAAGCGTTTGTATTGATTTGATCTTAACATATTTCATTCGAGCAAAGAAATTATTTTTCAATTATGCAATTATTGAAATTACACATTTAAAATCCATAAGTGTCCCATTTGATATTTCAAATTTGCTGTGATTTCCTTTTGAACTGAAAATGCCTTAGAAACACTCAATCAAACTTGTATTACTTCATAAATCACCGAGATCTCACATTCATACCATGAGATGGAAAAAAATTACAGAAGCTAGCCTGGATCTGAACCTCAAAGGTGGCCTACTATGTATTTGAAAATAGGCTTAATTCTCGAGATTTTGCTTGGCGTTAAATATTTAGAATATGATTGAGACATCATTTAAATTTAAGTCAGATGGTGATATTCCCATTTTTCGTGTTTTCGTCGATTTGGAAAAAACAGTTATTCCTTCGAATTCACATTCTAATAGCTTGTGACTCTTCATGGCACACAAGAAGGTAAACTTATAATAATTTTGTGTATAGACCAATATAAGGAAATGTTCAAAACGAGAAATTCGGCTATAAAACCAGGGGCATGAAAATAAAATATTATTCTCAAAAACTATTTTCAATACTTTCTTGGATATGGAAAAATGACTTTTGTATTTTGCGCAAAAAATTATTGTTAAAATTGTGCTGCTACAATTTTAATCGATAATTTTCTGTATGGTATACAAAATTTCTTCTTTTTCCAAGTATATTGGTACGTGCACACAGCTTGACAATTTTCACTTTCTTAGGTAACTTTTACAATTATCAAAATATGAAAAATTGACCCGCACATACCGCAATATTTGGTGATTGAGAGTTAAAATTCAATTTTTTTTTTCAACTGATAAATTTGAAACCAGAAAACATAAGGGTCGATAAACTCTTAAAAAATGAAAAATATACCATACCAATCATAGTAATGTTGACTTTTTTTCGAAACATGGGTCGATAATCAAAAAACAAACCATTAAATATTTCATTAGATTAAATGTATTGAATAAAATTTACGACGCTCTGAAAAACGACAAAATAAAATAAACAAAAGGCTTTAAAGTGCGAATAACTGGACCCACGTCCATTAGAAAGGTAGTAAATGCCAAACGTTACGGTTATATCTGCATAAAGGATGAACAAAAGATGCAAATCCTAATTTGCCATCTGCCGCAACGTGCAAATATAAAATGAATGAGTGACAGAAGTAAATGAGATATTTTCATTTACTACGATTGCAATCTGTGTCGATGATGATAATGAATAGAGTTTATTCGTAATTACAAAGCGGAATCAGCAGGAGTGGCTTCAAAAAATATGATGATTTGCGTGAAAGGAGTAAAAACAGTGGAGTGATGTGCAGGGTTCTTCAAAAAACAAATTCCAGAAATTGCTTTTGGTGATACAAGTTTTGGATTTATTTTTTTATAAATTCATCGAAGTAAAGAATAATTCATCTAGGACTTTTATTAGCTGTTGGAAGTACCAAAACAGTTGTATGATGAAGATCTCACAGTTTGTTCCTTCCTCTGTTATATCTTGATGTGGAGATCTTTTTCTGTATCTCTACAAACATTTCAGATAACCATTACATCTTGCAGAAAACACTTCTGAAATATTTAGTGCATCAAAAAGATATTGGTCAAATTCATCTTAGTTCGATTAACTGAAAATTATCTCTGTAACAGCAGCAATTTTACCAGTGTCGACGAAATGATACTTGGTAACTCGTTGGTGTAAAGTATGTGAAGCGAAGGCCCCAGAATTGATCCCTGAGTAACACCTTTCTGAATTGTTAGTTCATCCGATTTGATAACCAAGATGCAAGTGGACACCGATTTTCAGACATAAAGACCGACATATTTTGAGAATCGTACAAATCAACAAAAAAACAGAATTCAAAACATGTATTTTAAGGTTTCGAGAAGTTAGAAAAAATAAAACGAAATATCGAATCATCTAGAGTTGTGTGTAAACTTCTTGCAAACGTTTGTAAATTCAAGAGGAACCCCTCCTGTGAAGATGAAAACTGACAACAGCACCCGCAAGTTTTGCTGAAGAAGCTATCATCTTCAAGCGAAAAAAATCTGTCAAGATAGATGTAAGTGATTGAAATTCATGAAAGGATCCCAACCGTTTCATTGTGAGCTTTGGCGTTAAATTCATGTAGGTAAACCTATGTTACTCATAGTTATGTGTAAGCTTTTATCAAGTCAATTTGCATATACATTCAATGAAGAATAGTATACTGGTGATTGTTGATGATTTCTTTCAGAATTCAAGGGCTATTTCAACTCCTTTTTCCGTTCCTAGTATGTTCAGTTAACGTTTTTATATTCATATAGAATACAATTGCTTCATACAAAATCAACGTTATAAAAGTACATAAAAATAGAATTGAAACATACCTACAGCATCTGTTACAGCATCTATAATGCAAACTGCATGCAAATTCGGCATTACCATTGAAAAATGTTTGCTTTTTTATCCGCCGTAATCGATACTTTGTACCAAGACCAATAATGAAAGCATCGATTCGGGCATGTGTTCCATATCACCATGCATGAATAAAAGATTTCGCAGAAGTCACATTTAAATCGAATTACAACCAAATAGTTGCGCACGCCCCTAGAACGATTTTTTATGTTCGAAACGGTCTGATCGGTTATTGATCACTGTTATGGTAATTTCTGATTTGTTACAAGGTCGTTTATGAGAACGCACCAAGGGGGTAGTTGCCCCAAATGAATTTGAAATTGGTCCGCTATCCCTTTGTGTTGCACCCTTTCAAGTTTATGTCTCCATATCGACGTTTCTCCACAAAGGTTTTTACATTCATGGCGTTTTTTCCTCTCCTGGGCGTACATTTTTGATGAACGATTTATGTTCTATTGTAGAAAGAGTAAGATTCAGAATGTGGTGTTAATGGCAGAATTGAGATGTTCGGTGATCGTTATCAAAAGAGTGAAATGGGACGTAACATTTCAAATATATCATTTTATGGGTTTGAACTAGTTTTTAGCAGTATCTCTTTATAGACGTTCGACTGTAGGTTACTATGAAACAAATCATAGGATTCGTAACGGACAAGATGTCATGAAAGGATATGAAATACCTCCGAATGTCAAAGGGTTGAATTATGGGAGTGAAATCCATACCGAAGTTCTGACTTAACTGAGGGTAGTATGGAATATCTTCAACAAGTAGAATTCTATTCGTTTGAAAATACATTGATTCTACCATTGAACTTCATATCCACAGGCATACCCTTCTGTGGGGTTTCGATTTTTTTCCTAATATTGCTTCATACAAATCGTAATTTTGAACTATGATTTTTTGAATAAATTTAATATCTAGAAAGCAACAAGCTTAATCGGTTAAAATGTGTGCTACACTTTTATGATTTTCGAAATTCTGCTTAGCAAATGACTGAAGTGTATGATCATTTGATGAATTGATTCGATCTTGAATTATTATACACAAAAGCGTTTGCTTGAAAGCAAAATTTTGAAAATCATGGAATTGCACGAATTTTGGTCGATTGAACTTGTTGAAGGAGGGATATATGTTGAGATTATTTCCAGAAAACATGTAAACACGGGAAACATCAAAATCAAACACAGGAACAATATAATACCCGAAATAGTACCTGAAAAGTGAGCCATACCCTCGGTTTATTTTCATCAGTTTAATCGGTTAAAAGGTCGAGTGCATTCGATAGCTGAAAAACTCTGTAAAAGCAGTCTATCCTTCAACTTTTTATCGTTTATTCGCATTGAGGAATATGATTATACTATATGAATCATACATTACGCTACAAAACACAAAATGCATTTTCGGTTCTAATATCGTTTATTTCTATAGACTTGAGACTACAATCATCGGAGCTGTCAGAAAGGAAAAACAACAACAAGTAAGAACAACAACAACAGTATGAATTGAAAACATCACATATAAACAATCATTTCTGGAACATAATGATTATTCTTGTGGAGTGAAAAACGATAGTGAAATGAAAAGGAAATAGCTTTATTAGTTGATACACTTCAAAAACTGTTGAACGTCACCAGGTCTGTTGTTGAATGTTGAAGTACACTATAGCTAGATTTTTATAAAATTATGGAATATAAAATAATAATCAGAGTGATCTGTCCCTAAGCACGTGCATATCATCCAAAGAAATATGGAAGCTCACCGCACACCTATGAAACAGTTCTTTTCTGGATAGTTTTTTCAATGAAGAAACAGAGTTATATGCTCTTCTGAAGATTTGAATACTTTGTGCGTTCCTACATACATAGTATAAGTATTGTGACCGAACGCGTTCAATGGGATTTGAGAGCTTCGTCATCTTTAATCTTTTGGAGAAACACACAACAATATACATACAATTCACTACGTTTTAACTAACAGTAGTTAAGGAAAGCAAAGGGACATTTTTATTTCGTTCTCTCCAATCAAAGACGTCACCAACTCTTGGCAGAGCTTGTTTATTACTCTTTTTGCATTTTACAAACAGTTCGAAACCCATACTTGCTATAGAATGATCGAAATACACAGTTTCTGATGGCAATATCTAGTTCGAAATATCAAAGAGACTCAAACACAAAACTGTCACTTTTGAATAACAATTGTCAATCGATACATAACTATATAAAATGGAGTGATAATGGCATCCTCGGAAATTCACAGTCTTCAAATTTCTCTAAAGATGGCGTCAAGCGGCAACTGTAGACACATGACATTATGAAGTCTGACGAAATTTCTGTTAGCGAATTCTCTAGAACAACTCGTGCTGAGTCAGTGTATTACTTTTCTTCTTTCAACACTACCTAATGAAGGATAAAGATACACGAATTCTGACAAAAATTGTACGAGTTCTAACCTAAAGAATTCGCAATTTTTTTTATGTTTGTCTGTTTCTGTTTAGACGTAAATACAGATATGCATCTTGATACATATATTACAGATAAATTCATTTGCTTTATATTCTCGATATATGTTATGAGAAATTAATATCAGAATTCATAGAAATTCTTAGTATTCGGTGCTGCTTCAGATAATTTGATGAGATTCTTCGACGTGAGAGGTAGTGAAGTTGGACTACATGGAAAATTATAGTACGTCAATAGTCAATATAGAGTTTATTGAGCATTGTAGTGTTTCGAAATGAGTTGGACCCTTCATAGTCTAGATCAACCTGAGTAATTTCAATTCATTAGGAAGATTGCTATAGTACAGGCTATTATGGCGCTGTACAAGAAGACCGTCTCTCCCGAAAGAACTTTTATTCCATGATTTTGAATTTTTTTTATTGCATCCTTTTACTTGGCATGTAACAACAATTGTCACTTATGCTGGAACTTGGAATAAATATGTTAAACTGGGAAATTTTGAAAAGCACTTTGTTTTTATAAGCGTCAGAATAATCTCGCGTTATATTGACCAGTTGAACATGAGTACATGTGTAATGAATGTTTTGTGCTAACCATCTTGATATAGATGAATAGATGATTGATCATTTCGTCCACAAATAATACAGTAGCGTTTGATATCCAATATGAAACACTATTCAAAACAACACCTAAATTGAATACTAAACAAACGGAAAACAACTAATAATCCAAAGCAACGACAGATAAACGACAAATAACTAAGAAAAATACGATAGAGAATTAATCTGAACACGAAAAATAAGCGGTTGAAAGGAATAGTAATATTATGAAAAACTTGTAGCAAAATTCGAATAAATTGGAATGCAAATGTCAAAAGATGACAGAATTTGATTCTTGCCCCATTTACTGAACATCGCAGTAAATTCCATGGATATGATTGATCGTGTCTATGAGTTTTTGACGGAAAAATATCGAATCGGAGATCGCACCAGGAATATGTGCATCTTGTACATACTATAGATCCACCATATGTGGAGAATATTTTGGCCAAAATTTTTCGGACACATAAAATTATCGAATAGCTTATCAGAAGTGTTTTTTCAATGAGTTTCAAGCAAACATCTCTCAGTTGATTTCTACCAAATCCATAGTCATGGGTGTGATATCAAATGAAATTTCTGCTATTAGCCTAAAGAAAAATCTGCCAGATAGAAAACCTTTGCCAAAGCATCTGAAGAGTTGTTTTGACAAGGAATGCCATTATTCGGCAATTGTTTCCCGATTGTGATGAAATGGGATCGCGTCGTAATAAACGCATAATAATAATATTTGATCATTTCAGAAATTGGTAGTGGTAGTTTACCATCATAGTCAATATTATTATCGTCGAAACTCGATTATAGAATCACCGAAAACCTATCTCACCTAATTTACGACCCTGAATAGCTCATATATGCTGAATCACGACCTATCACCCACGAAAAATAGTATTCAACACCGGTATTTATAAGCTAAACAATCGCGAGCAACAATGTTGTCGGAGAAGAATGGACCCACAATAAACCGGAAACCCTTAGAATGTGTGAGAGAACCATTCGAGGAGATACAAAAGGTGTGGTCACTTTTCAGAGAAAACAAAATATATCTTTTCTACCTGCCTCGTAACATTCCATTGGGAGTTGCCACTGATACAGAATGTTCTTTTTCACGGGAATTCAATGGAATAGAATGGACCCATTCACTATTTCTGTCACTAATATGAATCTTTCATTCACACTGATACTGATTCTGGAAGTTTGTACAATTATTGGTGCTCACTTGAGGAGGCAGTTCTTTATCGATGCTCCTTTGTTGGGATTTTGTTGGGCTCTCAAATGCCGCTGTGTTATTTCCGTTCTGCAGTTAGGGCCGGTTGTACAATCTTCGATTAATCTTCAGATTGGCGATTAAACTAGACTTTTGATATATATCACATGCATTTTCTGTCAGATTCTGCTTCTTTATCGCCACTTGACAATAAATCGTAGATTGTACAACCGGCCCTTAATCAAACAAGCACTATAGACACAGTAAAACTCAAGGCTGGAAAGAGGAAGATCTACAATCACTTTATACATTAATCACTCGTTGGAAAATAGTACCAAGGAGCAAGATGTGTATAAGAGAGTTGAAAATATTCAAAAAATAAATAAAAAAAATTCGAAAATGATATTTTTATTTTTCTTGTTTCAAGTTCTCCATCATATCTGCCCTGAATATTCATCCTACTTTTCATACAGCGTTCAGGATTTCACGTAAATATAGAGCAAGCTGTCATTTAATTTGAATAAAAGTTTGTATTTTCGGAATGCGTTTATACTACCAAGACAAAAATTAAAACGGCGATACAGTTAATTGACTTTCTCCTTCTTGAGTTGAATAAATCAACAATGTATTTTTTCTTCGAACAAATGAATAAACTATAAGATTTAATGACGATATTGATGTAATTGAAGAAATTGTGAAGGAGAATCGGAAATCAATAGCAACTGTATTATTCAAATCGATGTATATCAAAATATCTTCTTAGTGGGTGCTTGAGAACGCCTCCCCTTTCTTCAGAACGGATTCATACCCTTTTGTTGAAATACTTAATACGATCCTGCGCTATTGATAACTTGCAGAATTCTGAAATATCTCGTAGGTACTGGTTTTTCGACCTGATGTAATATTCAATTCCCAAGAAAAGTTTCAAAAAATATTGACTATTGAAAATTGTTGGTGTTATTACATTTGATCCCATTCTTGAATATTTCTCAATAATCTGGTGAAATTCAAGAATCAATAGGCCACCAGAATAGACCTGATTGAAGTTCCAGATTTGTTGCACTTGGCAATGAAAGGTTGTGGTCTTTGTGATTGGTAGAATTCATACTCTAGTTACGAGTACATCTCATCCAAAACATCCCGAGAGTAGTTAAGCTCCTTCAGTTGTGCAGTGGTAGTATACAGACCATGACAAAACTACTAGAATCAAATCGCGACGCAATATAATTGATGAAATAATTGTTTCTGTATCTAGATATACCTTACGGCTTTTGATCATCATTTTTCTAAAAGACCTACTGGAAGAGCTGTGTCAACCGAAAATAGCAAGTGTTTCAAAGACCAGTTATACGTGGAATCCCAGCAATTGTTTTGAAAGCATGTGCTTTCGAATTGACACCAGTACTTTGCAAATTATTCAACTTTCATATAACTTGGGGGGTTTTCCTAAGTCCTGAAAGACAGCGAGAGTTCATCCAGTTCCTAAAAAAGGAAAGAAAATTTCACTTTGTAATTGAAGACCAATTGCATTGCTTTCTATCATTTCCAAAGTCATGAAAAAAGCAATCAATATGAAGCTTTTCAAATATCAATAAATGATCGACAACACGGATTTCGCCATCAAAGATCAAACAGTGACTCATTGGCTCATGTTTCTCATATTTGGCAGCATCCAATCGAAAAATTCGGTGAAACGATAGCTGTTGTTCTTGATATTTCAAAAACGTTTGATCGAGTTTGGCATCGGGCTCTCTTTTCTAAACTGCCGTCTTATAGTTTTCCTCCTCAGTTGTGTGCTTTGTTGGAGAGTTTCTTGTCTGATAGGTATCCGTATGTGGTTGTTGATGGAGTATCATCTGATATTCTCCCAATGAATGCAGGTGTTCCACAGGCCTCAGTTCTGGAGCCCACTTCGTTTCTGCTCCATATTAATGATTTGCTCCAGAGAACATCTTGTTCAGTACATTGTTTTGCGGACGACAGTAACTCTTCATACTAGTTTATCTTCCAGAGTCCCCATACCAGCTCGAGAAACAAAAATTCAAAGGAACATTTACGTCGATAAAATTAATGAGGACTTGGTGAAAATAATAGAATGGGGTAACATGAAGTTGGTGAAATTCAACCTAACCTAACCTTACCTGACCCAACAAATTTATTTTGGTTAATTTTTCAAGTTTTGCAGGTTTTGAATTTTTTTCATAAAAAGGATTGATAACATTTCTTTTACAAATAGTTCCGTTCTTTTTGAATGGTTGCAAAAGTCGAAACTTGTGCGAGCAATGGATCAACTAAGCCTTACCTTTTTACGTGCGATTACCCGGCACGGTGGCCAGGCGAGGATTCGAACCCCGGCCTTCCTTAAAGGTCATCTGTTCTATTGAAAAAAGATCCCTGAGCAAGAGAGGTTCGACAGGTTTCCGAATTCACAATAAATCGGTGGGAATTCTGTACTCGTCGAGTCATCCGTGTAAATATTGCCAAGGGGGAAACGATTGATAACAATTCGAAAGAGCATCGACCGTGAAAGTATCTATAGAAGAGAGGCAAGTCTCCGACCCTTCTACGATGTTCGAATGAAGTGAGCTTGTCTGTGAGCGAAAACTCACCAACAAGACGAATTGTCTTCCTCTGAATAGAATTGAGAAGCCTCAATGAATGTTTTGAGCCCGAACTCCACACATGAGAACTGTATTCCATAACAGGTCGTATCTGAGCCTTGTAGATCATTAGAAGCTGGCGAGAAGTGAAGTATTTCTTTGCACAAAATAGAAATCCAAGTTTCTGGGAAGCACTTTTAGCCATCAATCTCACATGGTTTTTCCATGAGAGATTATCACTGATCGTGATTCATGATTTTGTAAGAATAGTTACTCCTACATCTGAATATTTGATGATGATAGATCGGCTTTCCTTGAGAAGAGACATTCTTAGCATTAAATTCCACCAAGTTCATGTTATCCCATTCTATTATTTTTGTCAAGTCGTAGTTAATTTTATTGACCTGAATGTTTCTTTGAACTTTTGTTTCTCGAGCTGGTATAGGGACTCTGGAAGAGAAACTGGTTTGAAGTTTTGGTGATTTTTCAGACTTCAGTCTCTCGAAAAGAAAGCGTTTTTCTCAGAATTTTCAAAAACACAAACTGTACAAATGATGAACAGAAGAGGCCCATGGAGATGGAAATATGATTGAGATCTATTCTTTCAGTATATTTCAAATGTATACCACTGGTTCCAAGAAACGAGAAATACAAAACTCTCTGTTCATTGATATTCATCTATTCGTGAAATTATCATTCAACTCCTATTCTCGGAATCCTGATCTCATTGTAGTACTTCATGAAATGCGTTCATACAATATTCTATTTACTCTCACCACCTCAGTCTTCGAGTTTAATCTACCATCTCCAACAGAATCCGATTCTTTGTTGGCGCACCTGGTCCTCCTTGGTTAATTTCATACAAAATTTACTCTCGTGAATGAAATTCCCCGCCATGAATGGAGGTAACATGAGAATGGGTGTTGTTCAAAATTATGTTATTGCTTCCGATTGTTGAAGAAATGCGCTTCGGCTGGCCTAATTGAAAATTTGGAAGGACAATCGTGAGGCGTCCATTTTGAACAAGTTGTAGAGAAAATGGAGACTTGTCGTGTACCTGTTGATTGGAGCAGTTCGGATTTTTTATTGTTCATGATATATTCGAGGAGCTTTGGGGTATTCAATCTGGTTTTTCTCTTCGCGATATACTTATGTTCTGAACGATAATAGAGAAATCATACAGTTCCTAATTGAACTCTCAAATTCGATGAGTGTCTCCTACAATTGAAAAATCAACAAAAATGCTGGAAGTAGTGAAAATGCAGCTTAAGACAGTGATGAATTAACATAAGAAGAGATGTTATTCCAGGGACATATGGAAGATGAAGTAAAACTCAAAATCTAAATTGAAATGAAGATATAATGACTCTCACAACTATCGGAAAGGTTTTGTTTTAATCTGATTATTAATGCTTTTTGTTGTGTATCTGGTGGGACTGTGGTTACAACTTCTATTGTATGAACTATCCAACTGCTAAGAAACCTTCGATGAAGAACTGATTGTTCAAAAATGGATTGATGAATCTTTAGGAAATGAAAATGTTGATGAGAATGACATAAAATATAATATGCGGAAGAAGGGAAAGGAATAATGAGAAGAGAGTTGAAACGGTCAAGTTCAAGAGTTGAAGAACAGAAAAGTAACAAGAAAAAATTCATTGAAGTCCAGACAAAACCATGGAACAGCAAATTGAAAGAATGAGTGAGATTGGAATTCAAAACAAAAATTGAATTAGGAAAAAATCAAATCATAAGAAGAACAACTGAAAGGGGTTGACAGGAAACGATGAAGCTCTGACAGAACGAAGATATAAACAAAATAAATTGGAATATGAAATGAAAATAAAGAAATTTTGAAAGAGAAGATGATGCAGTTGTGCTAGCTCTCTTTCATTATTTTCCACACTTACTCAATCATCTGACTTCATCAGCCTCCTTTTGAATATTCTTTAGTCTATGTTCATATAAGTTTTTCCAATATTTTAACTATTTCAATTTCCATTTTTTCTTTTGTTATTTCAAAGATTTGTTTTTTCATTTCGACCAATTCAGTATTCGTATAAGTTCTTCATATTGATTTTTTTCTCAAGGCCTTGACTAGTTATCCATTCATATTGAATTGAAATGGCCCATATTCGAAAAAATTTTATATAGGTGATATAATTTTTTATATGATTTGAAAGTTCGTTTTCAATGAAAATCATACCAGAGACTGTCTATTTCTATATCCAATTTCTACTTTCCTCATTTATTTTCTATTCCAAATTTCGATCGCAATACTGTCAATCAGTATGACAAGTAAATGAATCCAATGACTCCCACTACTAAGAATCGCATGTTAAAAACTAAGACCTCGTTTTTCTCAAATTCAAATGTGTTTGTAGGAGGATGACATCTGGTTGACTGTGAAATCAGTTCTTATATTTTCAGCTCAACTTTGAATGTTTCACTGACCTTTCGTATTTTTTTCAATGAAAGTCTTCTAAGAATTCCAAGAGATAACGTAAGTTTCAAAACCACTTCCATACAACTTCATCTTATCAGACACTCGTATAGTAGAATGCAATTATGATTATGAATGCTAACCCACTCATGATGGTAACGTTTCCTATACTTATCAGCATTTTAGTACAACGCATCAAACAAAATAGAATCAACTGAATTTTTCATTGAAATAACTATCAAGGAAATCCATGTGATATGTGTTGAAGTGTGGAATTTTATGTCTCGAACTGTAAAGTTATACACAAGTAATATCGCTAACGACGATTTTACTCAAGATCACCGTTGAAAAGAAACAATATCGATTTACATTTACGAAACTCAACAATAATTTCAATAATATTTTACATTCAAATGATGATCATTCAAAAATATATTTTTATTGCTCAGCATGATTGATTGTTACACTTTTGTGTTGGTTATGTAAGGTATGACACTGCCAAGAAACTATTTTTATACAGTGTCTTCTTGAAATAAAATAGTTGTCGAGATCTCCTATCTACTAATAATTTGTAATTTAATTTGTAATCGACCTTGCATGCAGTGGCGGATTTACAGATTTGCCGCCCGTAGGCTATTCAATTTTTGCCGCCTCCAAATGTTGCTATCCTAGTCCACAATCATATCAATTTTCTATCAATAAATTCCAACTTTATGATTTGTTCTCCATCATCCTCGTTACATCAACTTCTCTTGTATGGTTTGTGTATCATTGAGAAATATGCACGGTACTGTGTTAGATCCCTGATTATTTTCACAGCAAAGAATAATCAAAAAACATTATTTTAGGCAAAAAATATCTCGATCATGTACTATTCTCAAAGTAATATATGGTATGTCTTGAAACTATACAATATTTACATAATATGAATAAAGACTGCATAAAAAGTATACATTTGACGAACGTTGATAAAAATGTATTACTACACTCGCAGTTTGAAAACAATCCAATAAATATATCTTTTCTTGATTATTTTTTAGTATTATAATTCATGTTGAATTTTAAAAGCATTACAATACATTCTTTCGAGACTTTGAATTAGCAAAATCGTTTATTATGTCGTCGTACGAAATCTTGTTCATCAGCTCTGACTTGCTCAAGAGAGCTAAAGCGTCTAGCTTTTCTTGACTCAAAGTTGATCATAGGTAATTTTTCACTCTCTTCAAGCAAGAGAAGCTTCTTTCTGAACAATTTGTTGCTGGTGTACAAAGAGCCATACGAAGTGGTATATCCAAGTTTGGATAAATGTTTCCTAGATTCTGTTCTCGCAGGAATGAAGACAGACTTTTTAATGATCCAGAACTTGGATTGGAAGTGGATGCATTCCTGAACTAAGTCTGTTTCTAAATCATTAGGATACATTTTGCCAAAGAACTGGCTTTTTCAGTCAGAACTGATGGTATCAACTCACTCATTTTGGTAAGAAATGAAAATTTCTCGTTAAGTTCGTGATAAGCCTCTTGCCGTTTTCCTAACTCGGATATGAGTCTATCTACGACAACGAAAAATGTGTTAACCCTGAAGTATTCACTCGCAGATAATCCAATATCTTCATCAGGTGTTTCATCAAATTTTTTTTTCTTTTCGGTTGTCTTTTATTTGTATATTCTTTCGATGCGCTTAACTCGATCGCCTTTTCTTCGAAGTACTTGAAACTCAATCGTTCAGCTATGAAAAGCTTACGGAGTGATTCGTAAAGATCCCCAACGGTAATAAGATCTATGTCAGATTTCTGAATTTGAACAAACATTCATCCCCCACACATTACAATTAATGGAATGGCCCTAAGAGAGAGGATTGAGGAATGAGCAAGATAGAATACTTAAAGTGTAACCTCTGCGCATTCCTTCCTCAATGTAGCAGATGTAGAGAGATTTATAAAGGATAGAGTCATTCAAGGATAGATTATCATTCTGTTATTCACAATATCACTTCAATGTGCATATCGTAATGCAAATGATTCAGCCAGACACTGTTACCGAATGGTCATGTTGTTTGTTCTGGCTTTACTACACAAATACAACTATGCAATAGAATGTCTTAAGTGCTTAGGTACGCTTCACTTATGCACATTAAACCGTACCTAACAAATACGATATACACGTATATTATTTAAAAAAGAACTTATCAGAAAAAAAATCATCGCTGAGCCCATTAAAATTATTTTTTTTGTTATGATTTACTTTTTATGTAAAAAAAAGAAAACAGATATCTTTCGAAAACATTTTTTCACTTCAATTTTTTTCAATATACTCATTTGAATGGAGAGAAGCCGTTGAATATTTTAATTTCTCTCCAATTTTCGAAATTCGTATTTTATATGTAATTTTTTTTTATTCGTCAATCCAAATAAAAAACTTATGAACTAAATTTGCCGCCCCTCAATATTTGCCGCCCTAGGCTCCAGCCTACTCAGCCTAGTGGTAAATCCGCCTCTGCTTGCATGCCAGTCCAGGACCATTGAAGAACTTGGTTCATATACTGCAAACGCATGTTTACCCCATATGCGAATCTTTCAAGTCTCAAATGCAATAAAAATTTCATTCCTACTGTTCCTATATCTGTGGATACCACTCGATGAAGAGATTCCAGCGCATGGAGAAACAGAATCAAACCGCAAATCAAATCGCATTAGAAGATAATACACGTCCATACATCCTTCGGAATCCAACATTCTAACAACATGTTGACCCTTCACTAAGCATCAGCCTGCTTTTGACAATTTTATAATAGCGTGTTATTCATCGAGAAAAATGTTCATAATGGCGTGGATTCCGGGTCCAGTTGTGCTTCGACAACAACTGCTCATTCTTGTGAGGGAGGCTTAGGGGGAGGAAATCGGATTTTTCAAGCCCACTTCCACACGAATAATGCCCTTTTGGTACCGAATGCTGCACACAATGTTGGATTTTCAAAGAGCTTTATTCCCAGAATAGAAAACCTCTTGTTATTGATATTGTTATTTGTAATGGTCTGGTAATATTGTGCAAAGTTAGGGTTATTCGTAAGGCGAATCATTGAGGACTATGTGGGATTTTGGGATATTGGAACAGCGTTATAATACAGGAAATGATGTGAGTGATGATGTTTATTTTATGGATCAACTTTTGTGTTTCCGATTGGGTTATATATGGCTGTGAAGGTGTTTTATGTGGTTTCTTTGTGAGACCCCGAATAAATGAGCTAGCACTGAAGTTTGAGGAAGAAAAAAGGGGTATCCATCCACCTTGTTGATTTACAAAATCGTTTAAATTTATAACAAGTCATTAAATGCAAAAGAAATAGCTAGGAGGAGTAGCAATCTAATTTTTAAACTTGAATTTTCGAAGAATGTCTATTCTTGTTCTATTGAAGAACGAGCATCAAGAAAAAAATGGCATGATAATGATATATCCATTTGCAATTTCGTATGGAGAGTAACATTGTAATGCTATCTTTATAAACTTATGAAATTACAAATGGTACTGATAACAACATGTACTTTGATGGAGCTGCTGTTCTTACATCCTGAAGAAAAAAAAAGATGCCCATCGTCCTCTCAATACATGTCTTAGTTTTCATTTTCTAAACTTCTTGGTAACTTTGTGATTTTCAGCAATATATTTATTTTGTATAGAGAAGCAAGTTTGGATAAAGTGACTTTGTCTTTTTCTTCTCCGAGTCAATGAAAAATGAATATCAAAATTATATAAAAGAAGTAACATCAAATGTTTCTTTTTTTTACGCCTTGGTATTGATGTTAATTCTCTTTTGTGCACGTTCTGCAATCATGATGAGGAGAAACAGCTGAAAATCACTTCCTCAATTGTTAACATAAAGAAAATTGTATTTATCGAATACCATACTGTTCAGAAATCTGCCTCAAACTGTTTATTATCCCTCAATAATATAAATATCGCACTCTTGTAATCAGCTAAGTTTTTCGGTACTATGTTTGACAGCAACATCAACATCATATGGGACTTAGAGATGAACAGTAATTGCAAAAAGATTCATCGCTGCTAGTACTTACTAACTGTTCTAAAATCAATGTTGGATAGGAAAAAACAAAGGAATATATACAATTCCTATGCTGCGATCTCACAGCATTATTTCATGGGGTCAAGCGACTGATTCACAGTTTTCATCCTACAAAAATAATTTTTAGGCTCATCTTTGACCTACCCTATCAGACTTCATGTCGTGATACATTCAGAGACAGGAAAATTCAACTGTTACTTCTATTTATCTCCTGCAACATTTGAATTGCATTCACAAGAATGAAAACGATTATGAAAATAATAGTATATTATGCAACGATCGTGTAATGATGGTTATTAATATATGAGCATAAACCGGGATACGAAACGAGCCGAAGGTGAGTTTCGTATGGTTTATGCGAGTGTATTAATAACCATTACATGAGAGTTGCATACGCTATTTTATCTACACCCAATAAATAATGAAGAACTAAAAATATTATAATATTAGGTATTTATATTGAACACAATAATAGTAGGTAATCAATCGTATTTCTTTGAAAAATTCTACAGAATTATAATTAATGGTATAACCACGGAAAATACAACAATGAGAAGAAAAAAAATGAAAAAAAGTCTTTGCCGAGGTCTGGAATTGAACCCGGGACGTTTGAGATCACTGCCCGCGCCGCTGACCACTCGACCATGTAAGCACATTCGACTTGAACGAAAATAACAACATATGTGTTGCATTTGTCAAATGAAAAATATGATCCTTTCGATTGTATTTTTTTATTGTCTAAGACATCTGTGGAGGAGCCGCTGGTAATTCTTCTATATCACTGCTATAAGGCATTTTCATTCGATTATCGAAAATTGACTGAATTCTTCAAAAATTCAATAACTACTGATTTTGACTTGACAAACGTCAAAATGCAAAGCTTGCACATCATGCTTGATTGAAAAATAATGGGTTTCTATTGGTTGAAAATCTGTATCGTAATGAAAATCTGTATCGTAATGGATTTCATTATAAAACGGGTGGTGGGCATATAAGTGTATTATTAGAGTACGGGTGTAGATAAAAGCGACTTATATGATCACAACACCAGAAATAAAAATGACCTGGTCACGCGAAAAGTCTGCCTCATACATTTCACAAAAAATCACCACATTTTGGTTTGGTACTATAAGAGACTACCAAATTATATCAAGATAACGCTAAAGAATAGAATGTTATGTCAGATTTGAAATATTTGACAAATGTCAATTAAGAAGATTACCAACAAGAGATATTTGCATTTAGTTTCCGATACGTTAACGATAAATGTTTTCATGTATATATTTGTTCTTATTGTTTTTTTTTGATAGGCAAAATTTGAGATAACGAGAAGTTGCTGACTAATTGGACTTGTCTCTATGAAGAAAAAACTGTTTTTAAATAGACGCTGCAACTTTTCGGGGTAGAATAAAAATCTGCCCTTCTACACTTGTATATATTCCAATATTAATTATTATTTTTTGAGATTGTGGTAGGTTACAAATCCAGAAAACTACGGAACGAAAGTTATGGAAATTACTCAGGGAAAAATGTTTCTACACTTTGGAAGAGTTGACCACATATTTCTGTCCAATTATACAGAATGAAGTGTTATGAATGTTTATTATATACACTGATATATAACTTTTGTTGTTTTTTATGTATGTGGATGTTTGTTATTATTCTTATTTTTTCTTAAATAATTGTATTAGTACCAACTACATAAGTACCTTGACGCGTACAATTTATTATAGCACAATAGGAATATGGAAAATAAATTTAAATCCGAATGTCATTCCACTCGAGCAAACTGATCATCAAATGAAACTTTGCTATCTATTGTCTAGTAATATGGGAATTTTTTTTCTATTATGACTGAAATTTATAGTATTTTCGAAATCTTCGTCATCGAATCTTTCAATGATAGTCTCATGCTACAATCATTTAAAAAAAATGGCAGCTTCAGAGCTATCAAATCCAAATTTATCATTGGCTTGGAGATTCCAAAGTGAACATGAATCTATTGCTCATATTTTCTTTGAAAAAACAAACTCAAAAATTCATACCAATTGGCTGACTGAAATGAATATCACATATATTTGTTTATTTATTTATTTGATCCATACAAACTTTTAAGTTTAAATACATGGATTCTAATTGTCAAGAATATATAATGTAAATGTTATTTAAATATAACTTTTTTTTTACATGAATACTATCAGAACTGGTGGGTTTCAGATGTAGGTAGACTCATTTTCAGGAAGATATATTCAGTATGATATTGAGTATTGTATTATAAAATTGGGAATGTGGTAAAGACCAATCAATATCAGATATTTCATTTAAATCATTAGCTAATATCAACATGGTTGTGAGAGGTGCTCTAGTTGTAGATATTGACACGGAAATATTGAACATAGTTGTATATCGAGTACGGCGCGAAGGGACATGAAACGGAATCAAGCCTAGGATTTCGGGGGAATCAATGAGGTTATTGATCATTTTATATATTAATATTAGGGATGTCAACTTGCGTCTTTGTTCTGATGATAGTGTTTTGAATTCGTTGATGAGACCTATGTTTTTCTGGAGAGCCACAACTTTGAAAATATCTACAGAAAAGAGGAAGTTTCAGGGGTGAATTTTTAGGAAATCTCAAATGTATGAAACAGGTTTTCCGTTGTAGTAATCATTCTGCAGATGATGTGAAAGAACAGATCAAATTGATATGAAAACAATCAATTCTGCTTGTGGGAGCTATTGTATATAGAAACACATGGGTCTGGAGAAGATTCCCTATTACTTGTACCTCATTTGGAATATAAAAAAAATTTAAATATAATAATAATACAAACGAATAACAGAAACTGAAAGTGAAATGTGAATGACACAGAATTTCAAACATATAAATGGCTCTAGTATTTTTGTAAAAAAAATTCTTTGATTGCATCCTCACCGATATGTGATAGTTTTCTATTGTCAGGATTCCAATCGATGTGCCTGAAATCACTGGATAGATGTTAAGGGTGTGGTGTAATTGTATAATTGATTATTTGGATCATTTTCTGAAGACTTTTTATTTGTCTTGTCTGGAGAGAACGTAATTATTCTTGGTGAAGACAGCAAGGTGTTGATAAGATACAGAAATGACTCCGATGTGTGATGTCAACCACACGATATACAAGGTTTATAATTCTTGTTTGAAGAATTTTGTTCCCACTGTATGGAAGAACTTCATGAAAATTACCAGATAGAACCAGTAGATGTTATATAATACATAATCGAAAGTGAAACGAGCTGTTTCAACAAATATGTTCACAGTTTGTTAATTACTATACAAATTCGTTCCCTTCGTTGTTGCCTGTATCAATATCTACGATTTGTATTCTGGTCCGACTGGAAAGAGTTTTTCTGACTGAACTAGGTATTCGAAAAAAATTACAACCAGACGCACCCAAGCCATATATCCATCCACCCATCCGTAAAAACTATCCAGCATTCAACCAAAGTTTTGCAACTTGCTTTGCCTTTGAAACCAACAAATAACGCGTTGAACGCCGTACCAGCAATAGAACATGTCACTGCAATGTGGTTTTCTTCTCTACGGGTTGTCTAGTGCTAATGACCGCATATACAGGGCGTCACTTGCACCGTGTATTTACATACTTGGCATAATGGGGATTTTTACGAGTGTCTGCAGAGCCAGAGTGGATTTATTCCAATGGGAAGGATGCCTTGCGTACGTCTGTTGTCTTCGTACTTGCTGATGATGTGTTAGTAAAGAGATTAGACTGTGTAGTGCTGGGGTGGGATTTTGTTTGTTGTTGTCCTTCATCTGTTTGTGATTTTGATTATGGCGGGTGGTTATGAACTGTTTGCGTTTAACGGAGTGAGATTCCGCTTTTGTTTGTGTAGTTTCGGGGGATTTTTCAGGCGTTTGCTTTTGTTTGATTGTAGAATGGCACGGATTGTTTGTTGATGGAAATGAGATGAATTGAATGGGTCTCTTTCAGGGACATTTCAATGCGATTTCGATATCAATCAGAAGAGTGATCCTAGGTGTTATATTTCTGAATGAAATCATCAACTCTACACCTGAATGATTCTACAATGTAGTGCGATGTCAAATATTTTGGAATGTATTTCTTGGCTTATTATTTCAATACAGGTAATTCAGTTTTACTCAGATTGGAACACGGTTTCCAAAACTTCCATTCATTGGATCAAATTAGCTTTTTCGGTTTTCAATTCTGAATAAAGATTCAAAATATTGATCCCCCGAATATCCTTGTGAACTCAGAGCATATGTGGAACATTTCTTCCATTGATTTCACCAAAAAAAACGTTACTGGTCGTTTTGGATTGACGAATCACTTCCAGATACTCATAATTCATTTCCTCAAATCGGATATTGAGGTATATCAATCAGCCCACAATAATGAATTATCACTTCAGACTTGTTATTCACTTTACAAAAACCCCTATCTACCAATTTTCCAGAAGAATCGAAGAATTATATTTGTCATTTTGCATCCATTAGTTTCAACAGATGTTATTCATTATCAGAAAATCTCTATGCAACAGTAAAATACTTCACACAAATGAAAAAAAATCAACAAAAAATAGTGTTCCATTTTGTAGGTATCATTTCAAATGATTTACAACGTTGTTAAATTTTATTGTTACGCCAACAACAGGTTGAGAGTAACTGGTTGGGAGATTTAAGTGTTTTCGTAAACTTTATTGTAACACATTTCCTAAAGAAAAGCCAATTTTGGTTGTCATTTTCAATAAATAATTAACATCGCAAGTACTCTGATCCAAGCCCTCTTGACTTTTTCCTGTTTTATCATTTGGAAAGTATTTATCATTTTTTTTTTAAGAATTGATTTCATTTTCATCAGTTTATTGAAATTTTGTTGATGTAGACAGACTAATGGAAATATTTTTATATTGCCATTTGCCATTTCTGCTACAAAGTGTTTCACAATAACCCAGAATTATATTGCCTGCACGAAGATGGTTCCCAAAAAAATCTGGAATGTGACACCTAATCGTTTTTTAATTTCCATATCTCCAAAATCGTATTCACCCGTTTTCTAGTACCTGATAGTATTGCTCACAAAGGTCGGGAATATCCTTTTTTTCATTATGAAAAAAATATTTGAATTTCAAATCATTCAAAATCATGTGCAGAAAAGCATAATAAGATTACAATTTTCATGAAAATAACTGAACTATAATACCTAGTCGTCAAATGAAAGAAAACCCAGCAATAAAAATCCAAATATATCATGGGTATCATTGGTTCACACTTTTTAGAGTTCACAATGATTTATTTGTAGTACTCTTTGAACGTCATTATTCTTCTTCGTAATTGACATTTGTCAAATATTTCATATTTGACATAATATTTTGTCCTTCAGGAGGGGCAGCCATCCGCGATCCACATCAACTCATAGTTATGCAATCTTCACCAGACAGCATGATGAGAGCAGATTCCTTCAATTTTCTTTTCCTGCCACTGCTCTCTTTTGTCATCATTTTAGTGTCGTTCTATTCTACTGTGTGATCTCCATCGGCAGTAAGAATGTGCTCTGATAATTTAGAACCACCTATCTGTCAGTTCCTGATGTACATCTTGTGTTCACTTTTCGCACTTCCAATGGTCGAGACGTTTCGCCGATATATTTTTAACCGCACGAAAAAATTTTAAAAACAATTTTGTTGTGTTATCCGTTCTGTTATTTGGATTGGTATGTGTCAATATTGACCGTAAAGTGTTTGTTGTTTTGAATGCTGTTCTAATATTATACCTGTTGCCGATCCGTTTAATCTGCCCTTCTTCACTTGTATAGATTCTAATATAAATTCATATTTTTTCAGATAGTGGTAGGTTATAAACCCAGAAAACTACGGAACAGATTATTGGTAGTAATTTTATTGAAAAAACAACCTTTACAAGTGGTATCAATGTTTTGAAAGTGATAATTCACTTTGTCATTGAATTAAGCTGGATGCATGAAGGTACGAAATTTGCAAAATTCGTCCGAATAAAAAAGGATGTAACTAAAACATGGCCAATGATATTCCTGTGTTCATTTCGATCGCAATTTCTTTCCGAAAATCGTGTCTGCATGAAATCTGCTCAAGTCTATATTCAACTCGTCTGATGTACAATGTCATGAAGTTCACAAGAAATTGAGTCCTTGAAAACTGACTCCTGACAAAAGATTACATCCCTCTCTGTTCATGTCACAGAAAGAGTGATGAACACGAAAGTATAACAACCTTTTCATTAACTGCTCATCCAGCTACAACTTCCCCCAATGAAACAACTCTTAATTCTAAATTAAAAGGATAAAAATACAACCGGATCGGTCCGGAAGATTTCACATTTACCTGAAGCGACACAATAGCGAAATTATTGGACCATAGTTCATCCCCTTTTCCTCTCAATCGTAACGAATTATGTTTCTCGGTGCCTGCAGGTCCAGTGGCAAAAATCGCATGAACGGGGTTGATCGGAGGTGGCTTTGAACAAATATCTCACAGCATGACATCGGAGTGACAAGCTGTGCTGTTTTTTGCGCCTACCCTGACTTTTATTTTCGACAACTACTCGATTGTGACGTTCAGGAATTAATGTATTCTTTTGAAAATAATCAGTGTGTGAATTATTTGTATTTATTTCGGGGTCTTGAATGGACCAGAAACGTCTCAGGCAGGTAGACTGTTTCTGTTTCAGAGCAAGTCTGAATGAAGGGAAGAGAATCTATATTTGTGAGAGCAGATTTGGGTTGTAGTTCTCCTACGATTTTTTGTACCTTTTCTCCGTTTTCGTTTTGAGAAAGGACGTTTTCATTCCGGTGACTCTCTAGTTATTTTAATTTATGTGATTGTCATCGTTCACTGTTGATGAGTAGCAAATGCGAGTAGTAGAAAAGAGTACAAGCTAATTCCTGTTGACACAGTGGTCTGATTGTTATTCATGACTTGAGTGAACCATTTACTCAACGAATATGAAGAAGAGTTTGAGTTGCAATAACAAAAGAGTTTGTGGTTTCGGACTGTTCATCTTAGAATACAAGAGCGTGTTTTTTCTATCTTTCAAAACAAATGTATTGAATAACAATGTGTTGAGATTATTGAAAGAACTATCAATGCATTGTTATCAATTCACATACCTTGAGGACTCTCCATTCTGAAACTAACAATCAGTTCAGGTGAACAGGATCGACAAACTTTTTTCCCCAACCGCCTGAATATGGCCTTCTTATATTCACTTACTTTCTGAAAAAGAGTAGGGTATTTGAAGATATTACTTGGTTGCCATGATTATTTATACCACAATGTGAAAAATTCGACCCAGTACAGAAAATGGAATGACTATTCAACCAATGAAAAAAAATATCTGCTTACCGGCAATTTTCGATATCCGTTATGACTCTTGCCTGAATGTAATATGAATTTTAATTTGAAATTTCAACAAATATTCCAACCATAATTTCTTGAAATTCTTACTATTGAATTCAACATGATTTATTTATGTGTTGATAATTCGTTATCGTGAAGTTGACCACGCCGGTGATCTGTCACAAGAATTTCACTCCATGAGAATTTGAATTCTAATAATAATAATACTCCTACAAATTATTGCCATCTATTGGGCGAAAAAGCTTGAATACTTTTCGTTAACTGAGAGATATTTTTCAATAGAATCGTTGAACTTTGTAACTCCCTTCCGAAATAGGTTTGTCCTAAGGCTTACAAAATTCAAAAATTTTAAGATAATGATAAATACGTATCTGCTGTCTCCGGATTCATGCGGTATTTTTAAACATTACAGGGCATACCTTTCGCTTGAATCTGTGTAGTGGTGGTGGTTCAAACTGTTTTACTGTTTTAAAACTTCGAAATAAAACGATGAAACGAAAATATAGACCGTGAATTTGTACAATTACTGGAATTAAATTGAATGTGTCACAAAATTGGCAATTGGTTGTATGCCAGGCTAATGATCGAGGACATAGATTTTCCTCGAGAATTTCGTTTTCTTATCAGAAAATGACTCTGCCACATTTCATGGTCAGTGCCGGACTGGCCAGGAGAGATAGTGAGAAAAATCTCACGGGGCCCACCCCCCACGGGGCCCCTAGAAAAACAGACATGGAAACAATAATTTAAAATTAATTAAGAAGTCTTCAAGAAAGGTTTGGCGCAAACGAACAAATTTATAATGATTTTTCATTTCTTGATCCAAGAAATTTCGCTAAGGTGCCTGGACTTCTTCACAATAAGGAGAAATTGCTGAATATATAAAATTAAATCAACATGGATCCAGATGACCTTTATACAGAACTTAGGACATTTTCAGAAATTTTTCAAAGTTTAGAAAAAATCAAAACTAAGAATTGTATCCAAAGCAACAATAAAAATTCTGAGTGTAACGGGTGCGTTCATTGTTGCTTTAGTTGATTAGACAGTTTAATATGCACCTTATCTTGTACCCAAGTTCCTTGTGAGCGCGTTTTCAAAATTAAAAATTGTCAAAACGCGTTTACCGTCTAGTTTGTCTGATAATTTATTAGAAAGTTTTATTCTTATGAGTGTAGAAACGGAAACGCTGCGTTCTATAGACCCAGAAAAAATTATTTTGCGTCTGGCTGCAGAAAGCCCACTGTATAAAAAAATGTTAATTGGTTAAAGTAAAGCAATTATTATATATTTGCGGTTCTTCACCCCTATCTTTATTTACTTTGTTCCTTTTTGATGCCAAAAGTTTATTTATTAGGTCTTCAGTTCCTCGTTTTAGAGTTTTATAGTTTATTTTTGTATTTGTTGTATTTATTTTTATATTTTGTCTTTCTATGTTTATTTCATTTTTTACTAAGACAAGTGTAGAGCCGATCTTGCACCTTAATCATTAATAGTACGAAAATGTCCGTTGCGACTCTGAAATAGAATGAACCTGGTATTGGGGACCCCTTCCCTTCTGGTTAACAGAACTGTTTTAGATTTGCTGGCGATTGGTATAAAAATAAGGCAAAAATAACATTTACTACTACACCAGAATTTCGAAAAAAATCAAATGAGTAGAATTAAAATTTGTAGAGGAAAACTAAAAAGTAACAAAATATACTGTGGTGAAAAAAAAGAAATTATAAAAATTGAGATAAAAAATGAGTATAAAAATCTGGATAAAATATGAAAAATGTAAAAAATCAAACAAAGTTCGCCTTCTAGTAGTAGACATTTGAACGGAACAGGCTAAAAGGGGGAAATGTCTAAGTTTCCTCATTTTGAGCTAGACACTTCATAAGAAATCTAATAAGAAAGTATATCGCGTGATAATATAATGAAGACTGACACTGGGAATAGTCTCAATATGTTATGAATTTGAATTCTACTGTACCCACCAAACAGGGCAAAAGTCACCAAATCCGAGTTATTGAAATTGGGCCTTTGACATAGCTGCCCTGATTTGTTGTTTTCTCCTATTTTTTATTCCCCTGTTTTCTGTGAACGATCAACTGTGGTGTTGAATAGTTATTAAAAATAATAATCACTGGGATGAATGTAACTGGCAGTGATTGTTATGAACTTATTTCCGAAGTTGGTGGTGAAAGTACAAAAAAGTTTTGGAAAACTGACTGATGTAAAAGATATTGCAAAATTTTCAGGACAGTTCATATTATTACCGTGTTAGAATTGCCGTAGATGGTTAAACAGTCCAAATGGGATTTACATATGTCATACGTAACTGAAAACTAAGAGGTTCTTCATCTATATTCAAACTTTTGAAAGAATATTTTGATGTAACTCACCTAAAAATAATCTACTATGGTCTGATATAATCCCAATTAACCTACGGTATCATGGGATGGAAGGGTAAATAATTCATGAATAATCTGAACATTGGACAGAGGAACATCTTGAAGATCATTTTTGGTAAAGGAGGAACATATCCTAGCAATACTTTGTATAGTTAGAGGTCCAAAATGTAAGAAAGTTGTGGGACAAAGGCACTGCAACTATCTGAGTCCAAGAATTTGAAAAATTTTACCTGAAACAAATGAAAGTTATTCGGAGCTATGAAATGATCAAAAACAAAGTAAAAAGTTGGCTTAAAACTAACGATAGTTGAACAATATGAATTAAATTTAAAATCAATACAATGCTCCCCATCGTTACGGTACAGTTTGTTCTATAGTTGAATGATGAGTAACAATTGTCTAACCGTGTGTATACTGCTGAGACACTATTCTTCGATACTTACCTAAAGAAAGAACACTTTCACATCAAACAACAGAAATTGATTACTTTTACTGTTATGGTGACTTATATTTATTATTATTCTATTACTTTTGTGACATGTTTCACTAATTTTTTGTTGTAACTTTTAATGTCGTTTCATCATTATCGTGACGTTATATTATTTTTCTTCCATTAGAATTTCCATCATTTTTCATCACTACATTCTTAAGTTGTACTCAAAAACTATGAGGAGTAATATTAATATTTCATTTTTTATATTTTATGTATTCAGAAGAAACACCAAGCACAAGTAGCAATTCTCGAAATTGTTACTTCAGTAGTGCCATTGTTTACTTACATTCACTTTCTACTAGATACTGGTGATAATTTTTGATAGAAATGAACATTATTATTATCATTAGCTACTTCCCTGCCTATATTGCACGATGGGCACTGGGTTACATAGAAATCAATTACATATACACGATCTGATATTTACGTATTGTTTAATAGAATAGGTGGTCATAGGGAAAATAGTGTACAGCTTATCCAATTCTTCTTGGCACAGAACTAATGACATAAATGCCCAGCAAGCTTTGTGAAATACAGTAAGTTATGGATTGAGGTTGCCTTTACTTGATGGAAATCCATAGTTATTACGCTATAAGGTAGAACACGATTAAATTTCCACAAAATTTATTGTCTTCGCGACATGTTTCGATACACTGTATCTTTATCAAGCGAATGTATTTAAACACACACACAAATACATTCGCTTGATAAAGATAGAGTGTATCGAAACATGTCGCGAAGACAATAAATTTTGTGGAAATTTAATCGTGTTCTACCTTATAGCGTGAATACAGTAAGATAAAAAAAACCTATTATATGTGTTCACTCTGTTGAAATTTATTCCTAGTGGGTGTTTTTCCTTTCGTTATGGTCTGCACTAAGATGGCTATATACTGGTGCTTTCAGTGTTGCGATATTGTTTCAGACAAACCTGTAAACAGGATGTAGTTGTTCAAAATAACGCCTTAAGGGTGCGTTTGTGGTTGAAATTCTTGAGAATTTTCGAGACAACTCGATCCATTGAACACTTCGTTGCCAATACAGATCACTTTTGGTTAGAACAGAGAATAGAACGCGAGATCAAGGAATTAACCCAGGAGATTATAAACCGAGCTTTAGAATTGAAATCACAATATTATATTGCTCAAATGAAAATATCAACAATCAACTAATTTTTTCAACGCATAGACCAGACTTCGCAACGACATAGCCACTTGGCAACACAGAACGTGCACAGGACTGTCATTTAAACTGCGAGAGTGACGATACCTGGCGAATTTTTTGAGGTATTACTGTGGTCTACGTCATCAATTCTTGATCAAGTAGGCCAGATTGGTCGTCTGATTTGCTGACAATCTTTTATATGGAGGAAAACCTTAGTCTGCACTCCCAGTGTGCAACTGGAAAAGTAGCTGAGTCTGTGCCAGGACGGACTGGATACTACTTGTACTAGAAATGTAATTGTTGTTCTAAAATTGTTGTATACTAATATTTTCAGTTCATTTCTTTTATAGTTGAAATTTCTTTTTTTTTTGATTCGGAGAAGAAAAAGCCAAAAATTAAATGCAAAAAAGTATTTTCGAATTTTTTTTCTATATATATTTTTTTTTTCTGACGATTGCGTTTTTCGAAATGACCACCAATACAGCAGATGCTCAGTGTCGTCCACGAACCCATCATATACGTTCCTCGTATAATTCGTATTCGTGGTAGGACCACCCCAGGTCCATGAACACGCACCGATGATGTGCTTTATAGTTTTTTCGGGTGTTACAGACGGTTCACGGCCGCGCGGAGGTATTTTCTTACCGGTTAGACGCGCAGCGGGGGTGCCCGGGACATTCTCAGGTGTTTCTTGTAGGAGCAGATTCCTTCTCAGTCGCCACTGTGTCTGTAGTGGATGCTGGCCACTTGACCGTGCCTTCTTCAAGGTTTCGAGGCCCATTCATGCGCTCAGAAAAGCGGCTTTATTACTGAATAGTCGGCTTACATGGGGGTGTTTTTAGTTATAGCCCAGTAACCAGAGGGTTGAGCCTGACACTGAATCGAATAGAAATTATTTTTGGTACACAGGCAGTGTTTGAGGAGTACTTCAAGAAAAAAATGTTCTCCACCCGAGCACCTATGGAAAATGGTGAAAATTTCCGGGAAATAATAATAAATATTGCATCAATAACTTGGAAGGGGTTGGAAACTCCATTATAATTACTGTTTAAACGTCATTAGTTTGTGGCGGATCAATATTTGTTCCATAGTTTTCTGGGTTTGTAACCTAAACAATCTGAAAAAATAAGGACTGATATTCGAATCTATACAAGTGCAGAAGGGCAGATTATCAGCAACTTCTAGTATAACTCAAATTTTGGCTATCAAAAAAATAATTGGAACTAATATATATATGAAAATACTTATCGTTAACGTTTTATATGTATATATAATTCGATTGATTTTGTGAGGTTATATTATAGCCAGTCACTAATTCTTCTCCTATATATATATATATATATATATATATATATATATATATATATATATATATATATATATATATATATATATATATATATGCAAGATGACTTTTTCTGGGTTTTTTTATCCGTTAGGTATCTTCTGATTTGTTCGACGTTTCGAATTCCATTTTGAATTCATTCTCAAGAACTGTGAGACGAATATCTGTCCATACCGTCCTGGTCAATCACTCCCCTTACGAAGCAACCGAGCAAGAGCAAGCAAAGACTTCAATTGTCTGTTCTCCACGGAAACTGGTATTTATAATGACTCTCCTCAGTCATTATCCGACTTGGTCCGATATTAAGGCTGCATCCTGCCCATCCAGGTATTATGTAGAAATTGATGTTTTCACGGATCTTCGATATGCAAGATGAATTTTTCTGGGTTTTTTATCCGTTAGGTATCTTCTGATTTGTTCGACGTTTCGAATTCCATTTTGAATTCATTCTCAAGAACTGTGAGACGAATATCTGTCCATACCGTCCTGGTCAATCACTCCCCTTACGGAGCAACCAAGCAAGAGCAAGCAAAGACTTCAATTGTCTGTTCTTTACGGAAACTGGTATTTATAATGACTCTCCTCAGTCATTATCATAAAAAAACCCAGAAGAATTCATCTTGCATATCGAAGATCCGTGAAAACATCAATTTCTACATAATACCTGGATGGGCAGGATGCAGTCGGATAATGACTGAGGAGAGTCATTATAAATACCAGTTTCCGTGGAGAACAGACAATTGAAGTCTTTGCTTGCTCTTGCTTGGTTGCTTCGTAAGGGGATTGATTGACCAGGACGGTATGGACAGATATTCGTCTCACAGTTCTTGAGAATGAATTCAAAATGGAATTCGAAACGTCGAACAAATCAGAAGATACCTAACGGATAAAAAACCCAGAAAAATTCATCTTGCATATCGAAGATCCGTGAAAACATCAATTTCTACATATATATATATATATATATATATATATATATATATATATATATATATATAAAGAATGATATACTTCTTGGGGATGCAGTCAGGATCAGATGGCCACAATTAAAAGTGTTCTCTTCGGTAGGTCTGAGCTTTCAGAATACTTTATTCCATTATCAAAGACATCTAAAAAGTGTTCATGGTGAAACATAAAAATATTTCCATATTTAACTTACATCGTGAGATAGCAAAGTAAGACTTGCATTAACACAAGAAACCAAGAAAATTTTGAGATGAATTCAAAGAAAAGAACCCAAAAGGGAAATTGACAGTAAATTATCAATTTAACATAATTACTAGAGAGTGATTACTTATTTTTATCATCATATAGGGTTATGAGAAGAAACAGGAAATGAGTTTATATATATATATATATACGATTAATTTAATAAACGATGAGATTTTTCGATATCTTTACTGTAAAGTTGAAACTTCTTGTAGACATATATATATATATATATATATATATATATATATATATATATATATATATATATATATATGTTAGTTCTTATTATTTTTATTGGACTTATTCTATCCAGAAAGAACTGTTTTTCAATAGACGCAGCAACCTTTCGGGGTAGATTGAAAATCTGCCCTTTTACACTCGTATAGATTGCAATATTAATTCTTATTTTTTCAGATTGTGGTAGGTAACAAACCCAGAAATCTACAGAAAGAATTCATTAGAATGTATAGGAACAACTCACAGAGCGTAAATATTTTCACTGAAAAGGTATCCACTTTTTTTTGGAAAATTGCTTTCAATAGGAGATAATGAGCTCCAATTGAAATTTACAGGTTTCTGCGCGAGCAATTGGAGATACCATATGATTTACCCCGAATTCCCTGTATCTCCCTTGTTTTGGTTGAAAATTCATGAACTAAACGGTATTTCAATGAAAAAAATTCAAATTTGGGTATTTTAGAAGCCCAGAAAACTACGAAATCTTCATAAATATTGGCAAATATTGAAAATTGTCATTAAATAATTCAAATCCATTTAAGCAGATACAGAGCTGAGTGATGTTTCAACCTCGACTTCAATATTCATCGAACAAAAACACTTAGTATTCACAATTTCATTTTTCAATATTCCAAGTTCATAGTCGTCGAATTTATACGAATTTATACAGGATATAGAAATATAAAACAATATTTAAAGGAGGGTATGCTTTTCTGGGCCTTCTGCCAGGTGATAAGATTTTGCACAATTTTAGGTCAATAAATAAAAAACATTTTCCCAAAATTTCAGCTGCCAAACCATTCCGGAACTTCTTCAAATAAGCACTTCTTCAGCACAATTTTTTATGGCAATACAATACCTAAATAGACATTTTGGCAACGCTGCTTATATGCGTATTCTGGGTTGGTCGGTACTTGCAATGTAATACATAGGTGAGGACCATATAGAGAAACTTCTGTGTTTCAGAGATTCTGTTTGTTGCAGAATCGATGGAATCTCTAGTGTTACAGAAGCGGTTTAAACTAGGCGAGATCATAGATTAATTAATCTGTGGCGAGGTTTTGAACATATCAAAACTTCTTGTGGTGTTGATAGAACTGATATATAGCGGTAGCAATCAAATTATTATTATTAGCCGCTTTTGAAAACTTTTTTCATTTATATACCCATTGCAACCAATTTGGAGCCATATGAAATCAACAACGAGATAGGTAAAAAAAGCGCTCTAATGAAAAATATGCCGATTGATTCAATCAAATGAACGAATCGGAAAGAAAGCAATGCATTTATTTGTTGTCAACAACACTAATGACAAAAAGTCAGTTCTGACAATTAATCATTCAAATAATAATTGAAAAGCAATATTGCCACTTCGCATTTTTTGAAAATAATTGATAAGAAGTTATTATTTTTTCTATACATAAGATAAATTATACTAGATTATAAAAAAGAAAGTAACTACTACATGACTCATTTATAAGCATTCAGAAGCGTTTAAAAAATATTTTTAGAAAAGGCCTAAAATTCTAAAGCATACCCTCCCACAGATGCGTGCTAAGCATTTTGCCTTAGTACGGTTACCGGATCAAAGTTAAGTTGCAACCTCGCCATATGATTCTTTATAAATATCAAGGGAGTTCAAGACGCTCATTCAGTGTTCAGAAAATTCATTCAGTATTCATTGATCACTCTTCAGAAAAGGTTCCAGAGCATTTTTAAGAATGCAGCACATCTCCTCGAAGATCCTGCTGGACTGCAGTAGCAGTTTTTGGTGTTTCTCTATGTTTTCATATCAATTATTCAATGTCAGTTCATTCTTGGACATACTTTTTATCATTTTCCATGATAAATATTTTTATTGAGTTCTCGATTAAGTTAGAACGAGGGTCGGGTGAAACAGCAGAAAATCCTTTCGAAATCAAGTACCTGAGTTCCGACAATTTCCAATAAAAATATCTGCCAATATAAAGACCAGGATTGTGTTCTGCTGCTTTTGTCCTATGTTTCGCGATCCCACTTAAAATTCGTGAATCCATATCATACATCAGATTCGATAAACACCCCGGATGAAAATCCCCATCAACTGTTTGTGAAAACGTCCGTCCACGTGAAAAGGGTCTGAGTAGTACACTCGGTCTAGCATGCCGATAATAGGCCCTTTCAAATAGATCGGAGATACGGAATAAATCATTTCCCGAATCGGAAAAGGTAAAAAAATTACGGACGCTTCACGGACAGATATCAAAGCAGAACACATTAGTGATTAATTGTGATAAGCAGACGAAGCGGTTGTATTTTTCGAAGTTGATATATTTCAATCATATCGAGCCGTCGCGAACAATGATTCGTAGAAAAAAACACTCAATCGTCCGCCGATGGATGGTCAATAATGGCTTCATTGGCAGCCATTCACTTCTGGCTAATGCATCGCGCCGTCCTCGTCTGGGAGCTGGTGCACCTGCTCTTGCTGGACATAGCATCGCTTCGAAAGGATCATTTTTGACACTCCATGAATATGGAGCGGATCTGATACCGTTTCGAGAGGATATGAAGTGAAATAAATGACTGGAATAGAAGTCTAGCAATTATTATTTTCTTTGAAAGATTGAATCTATTCCAGAGACAAACAGTCAATAAAACAATGATTATTCCCAAAGAATAGAAGTGTGTTTAACGATTGACTTTTTCTACGGATGCTATAGAATGTGCCACTTCTCTCATCGCTTTCATACGTTCAGAACGAAAGATTTCTCACGCAGTGAGAAATATCCGCCATTACAGTGAGAAATAATTTCTCACTGTTATCACGATAACCCAAGTCAGTCACGAATTGTTACATGTCAGATTGGTATGAAAAGTTCTCCTTGTTGACAACGCTACGCCAACGATTCGCGTGCAATATCCAAGAAGCCCATTGTTGGCGTTTCCATAACAACGAAACCGAAGCACTGCATAATTATTGCTGTCAACTTACCCAACGGAAATAGTTTTATTGTTGATTGTTATAGTATAAACAGTTCAGATTTATTGAATATAACGGAAAACGAAGATTTAGAATTGGAAAATACACCTGCCAGAAATTGTTCAGAAAGCAATAGATGTTTGCAATAATTTGCTGGCAAGCACATCAAGAGAAAAATATGAAATCGCTTACAGAAACTTTGAAGTGGAAAATGAAAACCAAGGTAAATTCTTGTTCCGAAAATACCTTGTTAGTTTATTTTGAAGAGTTGTCAAGAGGATTGAAACATTATGGTCTCAGTACTCGATGCTGAGCAGTACTTTAATTATTAAAAACTATGTTGATATATCTGAATACGTAAAACTACGTGCATTTTCGAAATGCAAATCTGAAAAATATGCTCCGAAACAGTCAAAAAAACATCAACTTCTGAAGAAATTCAACAATTTCTGAAAGATACACCTGATGAAAAGTATCTGCTGATAAAGGTATGAATTGAAAATTTTTAAATTGTCATCGATAAATGAATGTTTGGTTTTGATTTCAGGCTGCTTTAACTATTGACCTTACAGGGGCAAGCCGTTGTGATCAACTTCGATAATTAAAAATTGATGAAATGGGAGATCTTGATTCGGCCCTCCCAATAAAATTACTCGATACTAAAACCAAGATTCCTAGAAATTTCACAATCACAGGACAAATTCACAAAAAATATGTGAAGCTTTGACCATGTACAAATGAAACACGTTTTTTTTGAATTACAGAAATAGCAAATGTAGGAAACAGCCTGTGGGAATAAATAAATGTGGCACCATGGCGAAAGAAATAGCGAAATTTTTGCAATTACCGAACCCTGAATTATATACTGGCCACTGTTTCCAAATGTCATCTGCGACTATTTTAGTTAGTGCAGGGGCAGATCTTTTCACTTTAAAACCCCATGAGGGTTGAAAATCCAGCAATGTTGCTGAATCTTATATCGACAACTCCATAGCTAACAAAATGAAAATTTCAAAAACATAGTAGAATCCATTCAGCCTCCAGCGCCATTAGAACCTGAACACAACATCGGAAATTCATCAAGGTATTTGAAAATGTGTACAAGTGAACACAAGATGTACGTCAGGCAGGAACAGCTTAGAAAATCATCCAGTAGAATGGAATAACACCCAATCAGAAGCAAAAAAATTAATAAGAGAGCAGTCCTGAAAAAAATTTATCTCTATTGGGATTTCGAGATAAGCGATACGCCCTCTGGTGAGAAGTTTCAACTAAGGTCAAAGTATTGTCAAAGTGGTGCTTATCAGTTGGAGTCTTGCTCGAATGGGCGCTGCGATATTATTTTGAATTGATTCAAATTATTAATGTGTATCAAGCACAATTCATGGTTGACGTAAAAAAAAAGTGAAAAAACAATGTGATAAACTGTAATACTCGCTCACAAAATTTTACGGTTGAGGATTTTCAAACAACGTCGAAGTCCTAACCTCAAGTAGCAATAGTTGTCGAAGTGGTGCTTATTAGTAGGGAGTTTTTTTGAATGTGACGTTGCAATGTTAATTTAAAATACCAATGAGTTCGGTTGATATGAATCGTACCCAGCTGTCTCGCTTGAAATATAGAATGTCAACGTCAAATCTCTCGTCATAGACATATCTTTGAGGAAAGCTCGAAGAGAGAATCAAGAGGAGCTTAGAGATGAGAAACATATCTGGTTCCCAAAACTTCTTTACAATTCTCAAACTTACCTCAGTCTGCCCATCTCTACTTGTATACCAGGTGTCAACAAATCTATTAGAGAATTTATAACTTCTAGAATATTGGGTGTATCAATATGGAAATGGCAATTCACGATTGTAATTTTCTGACGTTACCCGAGGTCCACATATCAGTTTACGTCTGATCATGGCCATTGAATTTAGCCCTAGAAAAGTAAGTAGACATAACAACTTCTAAAAATATCACATTCTGAACCAAATTGTCTCAGAAATCCATTCAAAAAAAGCCATTTCCTATGGAAACGTCCAAAAAGTATCCAGAAAGCGGAAACCATGTGAAAGTTCTTATCTTTCCATACCAATAACCATTACCATATCTCATTTCGATGAACCTAATGATCTAAAAGTTATGACTTCTAATAGACTGGTTGCTGGTTGACACCCGGTATAGATTGCAATTCACTTCATTGTTTTGGATTGTACTAAGCTACAAACCCAAAAACTACGAATAAATATTATTTGTTATCCAAGATGATCTAATTTGTTTTTTATTTCGAAACCCACTCGCCATCTGTTGATTTTATAATTCGCTTCGCCAATCAATTCCTGTCAAAGCAAGATATTTCCGTGAATTAATCGATCCACATCCTTGCCAACGATTTTTTATAGCGATCGCGCCTTTCAATTCGAACACGAGAACAACGTATGGCCCACATAAATTATCGAAGCTACAACTCGAATAATAAAAAGTCAGCTTACCAGTGGTCGGTTGTTCGAGTTAAGTTCCTTCCATTATGGGCGCTGTCAAAAAACATTCGAACGAATGAAAATCCAGAAGTTATGGGACGCCATAAATTGTTGGTGTAAAGAGTGAAAAAATAATGATACGAGAGTTCGAGAAGAATTGAGTGTTTATCCAAATACATGATTGTAACAACAAAGTCAATGGAAAACACATTAATTGAAATTGAAAATCGTAACACAGTGGAGACATAGAACCTAAACAAACTACGCTTCCTGTAACAAACATCATAAGTAATGTTTGAACGTTATTTTTTTGTGATGAAAATAACAATGAACTTCCATTTCTAGATGTAATGATAAAAAAATCGACACGCCATGTAGATATAACTGTATATCGATAGAAAACACATACCAACAGATATCTTCACTACACCTCAAACCACCACACGAGTGTCAAGAAAGGTATAGTAAAATGTCTTTATGATAGAACAAAAATTGTATGTAACTCACAAGAAAAAATCAATGATGAGATAAACTTCATAAAATAAGTATTGAAAGAAAATGGATATCCAGAAAAATTCATAGAAAAAACTTTGACAGAAATTGAAAATCCGAACAAGTTCACAATGAAGATATACAACCTACACAAAATACACAACCTGTATCAAACATTATACCTTATGTCCCTCGTTTGTCTGAAAAGATAAAACGGATCGGCAACAGGTATAATATTAGAACAACATTCAAAACAACAAATACTTCAAGATCAACACTCACACATACCAAACCGAATAACACAAAATATTGTATTTATTGAATTTCTTGTTCTTGCGGTCAAAAATATATCGGTGAAACGTCTCGACCATTGGAAGTGCGGAAGAGTGAACACAGGATGTACATCAGGAACAGACAGATAGGTGGTTCTAAATTATCAGAACACATTCTTACTGCCGATGGAGACCACACATTAGAATGGAACGACACTAAAATTATAACGAAAGAAAGCAATGGCAATAAACGAAAATTAAAGGAATCTGCTTTCATCACGCTGTCTGGTGAAGAATGCATATCTATGAGTTCGCCTGATATGGATCGCGGATAGCTGCCCCTCTTGAAGGACAAAATGTTATGTCAAATTTTAAATAATTCGACAAATGTCAATCATGACAATTGTCTTTACTAGGTATTTGCATTTGAAAAGGAATTTGCCTAGAAGTTTTAAGAGCGAAAGCAGATTTAGTTTCCGAAACCTTAACAGATAAGTATTTTCATATATATCAGTTCTTATTATTTTTTTGATAGGCAAAATTTGAGTTATACGAGAAGTTGCTGACTAATTGGACTTGTTCTATCCAGAAAGAACTGTTTTTTCAATAGACGCAGCAACTTTTTGGGGTAGATTTAAAATCTGCCCATCTACACTTGTATAGATTCCAATATTAATTCTTATTTCTTCAGATTGTGGTAGGTTACAAACCCAAAAAACTACGGAACAAACATTATAACTTATGTCTCTCAACTGTCTGAAAATATAAAATGGATCGGTAACAGATTCAATATTAGAACAACATTCAAAACAACATAATATGCTTTACGTTCAAAAGTGACACATACTGAAGCAACTAACACAACAGAAATCATAAAAGATTGTATTGATCAAATCCCTTGTTCGTGTGGTCAAAAATATATCGGTGAAACGTCAAGACCTCTGGAAGTGTGAATGAGAGAGCACAAGACATCAAGAACAGAGAGATTGGTGGTTCTAAATTATCATGACACATTCTTACTGCCGATGGATATCACGCAGTAGAATGAAATGACACTCGAGTGGTAGCAAGAAAGAGTCATAGTTGAGAACGAAAATCAAAGGAATATCTATCTGCTTTCATCATGATGTCTGGTCATATTTGCATATAAACTAGTTCAATTGATACAAACCGCTCTTCAATGGCAGAATGGTCAACATCTTTTACATTTTCTCCAAAAAACCTTCACAGAAGCAGATTATTTGTTGTTGTTTCGAGAACGGAAACGAACAAAGTATTTTTGAATGATATTTTTGTTCCGATATTTTAGATAAATTTTAGGTAAATTGAAATTCTGCCCCTCTACACTTGTATAGATATCAATATAAATTCTTGATTTCCACAAATTGTAGTGAGTGACTTACCAAAGAAAATAAGAACAATGTTCAATACCTTTCAATAATAGTAAAAGCAGAACTTAATAAAACTAGTATACTACAACAGGTCATAATGCAAAAATTGTTTTTTCTTCATTTTGACTGAATGAAGAATAGGAAAGAAAGTTTCTCAAAATCGATATCAAATGAATAAACAGATGAAAAAATACATTTTTATTAATTAATCTCACTTGTTTTTTTTTGGGTTTTTGCTGGAATCAATTGTATTACCTAATAGTCATTCAAATGTCTAACAGAATGTAAAAATTTCATGGATCTTCTACCACCATTATGGTGAATGAAATTCTATTGAATAGTACAGTTTGCAAAAGCTTCACCCGAAGTAAGTAAATGTTTTAAATATGTGAGAGAAGAATTCATCATATATCATTCGTTAGAATTCATTACAGTATACTCACCGGTATAATTAGTGCATTAGTCATTATCCGACAAGAGTTGTGAATGAATTGATTGTATGTTCTTCATTTCAATATTTTGATGAATTCGTAGTTGTACCTTTCCGCTGATTTTTGTGATAATGATCCTGTCAGTCATTGGGAATTAGTCACATTCCCTAAAACTTGGCCGAGAGCCAAGGTAAGCTATTTCTCGATGAAAGATGAATTTCAAACTCAGCTATTTTTCCAGTTTTTTATCTTAGTATAATACTTCAAAGAGATTGCTGGGCTTATACGTCATTAGTTCTCTGTCAAGATGGATTGGATAAGCTTTACCTATGTACATTTCGGTTTCGATCTAATGAATACGTCTGGCATACCAGTAATATTTCGAAAAACTCAATGAAATACTCTCGGAAATACCTAATGGAAATGAACTGGCCCTGATGCTGTATTTTTTCGTATATTCGGTCAGGGTTAGATTATTTTGTGAAACAACGTTGGTGTGTACACGTTAACTAGATAGATATAATTTATTGTTCTTCATATTACGATTTATGTATACTGAAACAACACGCATAATTTGATCAGACACGTCACAATATACTGAAAGAAGTCGAAAATTTCGAAATCGAACTATTTACTTATGTAATCGAGTTTTTGAAACAATCACTTTTGAATTTGAACAATGTCAATTTGACCTTTGAATCGAACTCACATCGAAAACCTCATTTAAGGAGAGAAAGCTTGGCTAACAAGGGCCTGCTTAACCACAAATTTAAATTTTTGTATCTGATAGTTTTTCCATCCATTTGAAAGAGTACTGAATATTTATAAACTTTGCCATATGCCCTTATTGCAGTTTTTTTTTTTCGATGTTTACCAAATTCATTCGTGCAGTTCTAAAAGCATCATCAGTTTTGGTATTATAATCATGTATAGGTGCCTCGATAGGATATTTATCTTCCATCTTCATGAACATATAAGATCGCTCCAAGTATATATAAAAGTCTTACCGTAAGAATATCTAAGTCAATGAAGAAATATTTTGCATGGTCTCTGTAATTACCTCGAACCATCTCTTTGATTGTTTTTTCTGGAATTCAAAATTGTCATTTGCCGCTGATACCGAGCCCCATAATGATATCCCGTATTGCACATGACATTGTATTAGACCGCAGTATGCAATTTAAAGAACATCTTTGCTCACCACGCTTTTCATTCTCCTCAGGGCAAATCGACCCTTAGACAGTTTTTCATTCATTTCTGTAATTTGCGATTTCCAGCTTCATTTGCTGACAGAGGTCAGAAACAAGCAAATTTCTGAAAAATTGCTTCTGAAAATTTTCAAAAGAGATATTTCTCGTACTCGTCCCCTTCCGCATCTTCAGAAGAAGATTGAGAGGAAACGAAACCCAAAAGCAATCACCCAAAATATTTTTATCGATCAGAATTTCGATATACGGAATCATTGCCCTCATAAATCCAATTCAAGACAGCCAACCTGTCATAGGTCTCCTCAGTGTTACTCATCAGAACTTGCTAATACAATGCTTTCAAAATGGTTGAGGCATTCGCGGCCGAGGTTTTCGGTATTACTACTTTTCTTCGGGTTTGAAGGCCGTCGTTCTTTGGAATTTCTTCCTAACGTTAGGCTTGGCTTACTAAACAAGCCACTCGCCCTAGCGAAACATTAGGAAGAAATTCCAAAGAACGACGGCCTTCAAACCCGAGGAAAAGAAAAGTAGTAATACCGAAAATGCTTTTACAGTCATATGTTCTCTTGGTGTATCTGGAATTTGATTCTTCGTTACCCAGAAGATGGCGCATTGCCTTCACACGAAGCACCAGAAATCTATACCCACCAAATTACTGGTGAGGATGGAATTTAGTTGTTTCATGTGGCCAATTCTTCCCTTTTTCAATTCAATCAATATCACACTGAGAGAGAAATTTGGGCGATGAAAGGGAGCTGATGCTAGATACGGTTTCGATACTCTAAAATATATATGAAATTTGAATGTGCCTACTAGTTTCAAAAAATTTTACGATTTTTTTTTTCTTGTTTGTATGTACTAAAGCAATACACGCCTTCATCATACTGTCAACTCACGCACTCAGTTTTTTAATGGACAACATGCTGTCTACGTTTGCAATATTTACTAACCTTTTTTTCTGAGAAAAATTAAAACATGCAGCCCTAATTATAAATCTCATCAAACCCATTTCAATTTTTACTGTCGTTAAACCTAACCCAGTCTGATGAGTTCGCCCCACAATCCTCAAGAGTGAGGGTGTGTGTACACAGTCAGGGGTGTCTAATGGTGTCGTTTTACGAGGATTTAATCAATTGCAGACACTTTAATTAAAAGGATTGAATAGCACGTATAGGGTGTAATGATAAGATTTTTATTGCGTCGTATTCATTCATTTTTACGATATTTTTTTTATTTAATTGAAAATCAGATCAGACAAAGAAAATGTTTCATTTTGTAAATATTACATATTTCAAGTACTGTTTCAATGTCATTTTTCCCAGTCGTTGAATTTTTAGCTCGTTCGTTATTTGTATTGAGTACCTACCACAGTGTGAAAATATAAAGAATTGAATTTGGGATCTGAAGTCTACCTCATTTAGTTAAAATGGTTCTTCCTGAATGAGAACTCTAATACGTCCTATTTATCCATCGTGTAACTCAAAATCAACTAACAAAACTTAAGAGAACCGATAGTTATAAAAGCCACTTGTTTTAAGTACTGTTTCTTATTTTTTCGGATTGTGAACCCAGAAGAAACAGAAGAAATAACCATTTGTTTTGTTAATGCTTTCGGAACTCAATCTGCTTTTGTACTCAAAACTGATTTCGAATTCAACTTCCTCAATCTTTCTTATGAAATTTGTCGAAGATCTGGAATGTGACATTACAACCATTTCAATTATGAGTTTTAAAAGAGTCCAGAACAAAACCTGAAAATATATAAATTAAAATAACTAAATACAGGGTGTTCCTTAACGATATGCAACTATTCATGGGTGTGAGTCTACATGGAAATATAATAATAAGTTGCTTTATGAACAATGATCCAACTATATTCCGTTTAAAAATACGAGTTTTGAAGTTTTAAGAAAAAAATTAAAATGATTTCATATTTCCGAAAAAATTTGGTATATTTCATTTATATTCGGTGAGCAGTGTCAGTTTTATAGTTTCGACCAAAAAATAATTTTCAATTTCAACAATGGTACGGGAAGTGACTTCGACATTTTTGGAGGAAAAAATGATACGTCGTTGGATGTTCCTCAAATAAATTTCATTTTCAAATTCCCCCTCAAGTTTAGTACAGATGAGTCTTCTTGAATTTTTTCCATGAATCGTCATTTTTCAGTAAAAACATAAAAATCCTTGAGTGATTTGAAAATTAATAAAACATTTTATTGTATTGAATTTGGTCTCAATTCAATAAGCAGTGAAACTTAATAAAGCTGCACATTTTTCGGTACAAAAAAAGTTTTACAATTCAACAGTGCCAAGCGTTCGGCCATTACTTATTGACAAAATGGTTAAGGCTTTCGCGGCTGAGGTTATTAGTATATCTACTTTTCTTCGGGCTCGAAGGAAATGAGTAAGCCTCTGAAGAAGCTAGCCACTCGCGCTAGCGAAACGTCAGGAAGAAATTCCAAAGAACGACGGCCTTCAAGCACGAAGAAAAGTAGTTATACCATTAACTTATTATTTCATTATTTTCTACCCGTTTTGTTCCAAGACCTTAGGACCTCGACATTTTTGGACCATAGTTTGAATAGAATAATAATAATTATTGGATATTCGTATATTATCAAGGGACACCCTGCATAATAACAGGAGAAGAACGGAAATTTTACTATAAAAATGTAAACGACCCGAATAATGCTCACAAAACTTTCTGGAAAAATTAACTTAGCACCAAGTGAATGAGAATTTCACAGCAAATGATAGAGAAAACATTGCCAAAACCATTAATTTGGACATGATTTGGGAATACACTAAATCTCCCTCGCCAATTTTTATTATGGATGAAATATAAAGTATTTCAATAAACAGGGTGTAAATGAAGCTGAATAAGTGTAAAACATTCAAGTAGGTGATTCCTCATCAAAAAAATATAGGATCTTTCATAAAAATAAAACTTCATTGGAGCATCCCTTGTCAAGATATAGCCCCTGAAAGAGGGGTACATAAAATTTGTATAACAATTATTTCCACAAGCACTGAAAAATTTACAAAATTGAAATTAACCAGACGTTTTTTACTACAAAAAAGACACTTAGCCAGTAATTCATTTGGTTTACCCCATGGTTGTGAGAGGTGGAAAACGCAACCCCTAAAATGTATTTCCGATCTAACTTTTATCTTATCATTTGAAAATTAATTTCTGATAGCCTGTTCCATTCTAAACAAAAATTGTCTCTTGGGTTTTTTGCCCAAAATAAACCAGTTCGCAGCAAAAAATTATTTTACGAACAACTACAGAGATACATCGTCATAAATGCGAAAATACGAAACTAATCTATCTAGTAGGTCGCTATTAGCGATAGTGACAATTAAATTGGTATGACGCTGTCAGTTTGTGAATTTTCGAAATTGAATTAATACAGAAAAAAATTGTTATACAAATTTTTTGTACCCCCTTTCAGGGGCTGTATCTCAACAAGGGATGCTCCAATGAAGTTTCTTTATATGAAAGATCCTATCTTTTTTCGATGAGGATTCACCTCCTTGAATGTTTTACACTTATTCAGTTACATCCTGTATATCTTAGATCTTTCAGTTTGAGAATTATTGGATATTTTTGTTGAAAAATTGATTCATGTATACCTAACCAGGTGAAAATGAAATCGTTCATTTCAATTACGATATCGGAATACATCCGGTGGTTTTAATCTTCAATATCCTGCTGAATTCACATTTTTGCGATATCAGACTTATTTCCAACCGAAATCCCATGGAAAGGAAACGCTCGTTGTATCGCTTCAAGTTCATTCCTTCACAAACGAAATTGCCCAATAAGTGTAAAATCCCATTAGTATTAGACAAATCGAACGCAAACTCCGATATAAGCAATTACTAGAATTATCGATCCGGTATTTATTTTCGATTAGACTTCAAAGCACCCCAGAGGTTTGGGAGATTATTCCGCTTTTATTTCCCCGATCTGATAAAGAATTCAAAAGATCAAGGATCCGATTCCCTTGTATAAAAAATGCCACATTGTTGATTTTACATTTCCTGGTCTGAGATGGGACTTCGAAAAGTGACCCATGTCTGATCTGAACCGCCGATAAAGGCATCAGTCAGAACAATGACGGTTATCTCGAGGTCTGTTTTTGTGTTTGAAAGGTAAAACGATTCGGACAAGTTGTGATTTGTTTGTCGTGTAACGGTTTTCATTGTTGGGGTAGTTTTCCTCATATACATTCTCATACGAGATTAAGTCGTGTTACCTGTCGAAGGTGTGTGATTTTTTTGTCTGCTTTGGCGAAATATTCTCTGTAGTTGAGAAGAGGATGGGATAGAGTATCAATTTTATTGAAAAAGCAAATTGGAAATATTTGTCAGCTTTCGAAACCACTGCACTGTAGATTTTCATGTAGAATCATTTGTAAGTCGAAACAAGTGAGAAAGCTTTGGAGAGTGATTCATGGCTTTTTCTTCTTCAATGAAAGAGATAATACAGAACTTCTATAAAATAAGTTACATCCAATAATCAGTAAATACCTGCTTTTGATGTGTGTTCATCATCCATACACATTTAATTCATTCGAGAATAAAGGAAGACACTTTTTTCTCAACTTGTAGGTAAACCAAGTACAAGAAACTTCAATCAAACAGATAATATTAATTGAATATTCAACTAATAGAAAGTTAACACAAATATTCATGGGCATGCTTGAAGACTGGCTTTAAATCAAATATTCTAAAAATGAACAATTTGTTCAGGCCAGCCTCAACTCACCTACACTGTAGGTTGACGGACTAACACCTATTAGAAAACAACTACTCCAAGAGCATAGGTGTTAGTCCGTCAACCTACAGTGTAGGTGAGTTGAGGCTGGCCTGAACAAATTGTTCATTTCTAGAATATTCAATAGAAAGTTTCTTGTGGAAAAAAAACATAAAGGCAATATTCCATCCTCTTTTCCAGTCAAGTTTGTCTCGCTCAAAGAAAAATATCTTTGAGCTCATCAGTTGGTATATGGTTATAGAGGTTTGTCACTAGATAAACCAAACATTTAGACAGGAAAGCTGTTTTAGCTGTTTTGGATAGACTCTTCCTTTTTGTGAATGTCTTTGTATGATATCCATTTATCAACAGATAGTGGTTCCTAATTATTTGATGTTAGTTATTTTGTAGATGTTCTGTATTTTCATGCATTAACTCCTAGAAGATAAAGCCAGAAATCTCTTTCATCTTTTTTCATCCACAAAAATAATTAATTTAGTAAAAAGAAGACACGATTGCCCATCTAAACAATGGAAACTTCTTAACTTCAGCGTTTCTGTACTTCATTATTGCATATTCGTTTCAATTCCACCCTGTTTCTTCAGGCGTAATTTTTTGTTTGTCTTAATGATTTATTTGTTCTTTGATTCACTATAAAACCTCATCAGTTTTATTTCAAATAATTCTTTTTTTTTTGGATTTTCTCACATATTTGCTATCAAGGGCGCACCCAGAATTTTTTCGGGGAGGGTTCATTTTCAATTTCAAGTTTCGAAGTTCGAAAGTACATCCCAACATATATATATATATATATATATATATATATATATATATATATGTATATATATATATATATATATATATATATATATATATATATATATATATACATATATATACTTTAAAATATAAAAATTTGAAACTGATTTTTATTCAAACTAACCAAAAAATATTTTTATAAAACACAATTTATTATAACTTGATGTCTAATTTTTAGAGTGCAGTGTAACGGATAAAATGACAAAAACGAACCATGCCGCATGGGTGAAAATTATTTATAGCAATTAGCAATGTTACTATTACATGTGTTTTGCTCTTTTGGTATTTGGTAGTGATAGTTAACTATTCAATTTCGGGTCTCTTTCGGGGGGGGGGGTTATAACCCCTGAAACCCCCCTTGGGTGCGCCCTTGTTTGCTATTTCAAAACATTCACAATTTCAATTGGTTCATTTTTGTTTCTTTGAAATCTTTCTCATTCAGATATATGATTATTTTTCTGAAAAAAAAACGAAGTATTGGGGTAGGTACTATTCTTCTACATTCTCTTCTTCAAATCAATAAAGGGAGGATACAAAACTTCTTTGATGAGTAAAAACATTCTACAACAAGAATTGCCTTCATTTGATTTTTGAATAGGTTTATACCCAGCTTTTCACATTTCAATCGTTTGGAAGGATATTGAAGAATTTTATTGGTATTTAGAAAAAGTTTTTTTTTGGTTATCCTGGATTTGGTGAGTCGTAAGTCCGATAAATTTATCGCTAGGTATCTATGTAATAATCCTATGAAAGCCACCTATTCGATTCGAGTTTCGTGTGTATCAATTTGAAAAAAAAACTTTGTTGTCTTCACCAAAATAATCATGCCCCTTAATATAATTTTCGATGGTTCGGAATAGTAACATGAAATAAATGTGTTATCGAATTGTCAATTCTGAGCATATCAATTCAAACTTGACTTCATCAAAAAACAGGCCTGTGAGAAGAAGGGATATCTGTGTGCTATATAGGCAGAGTAGTGTTACGAATGTCCTAGCGCCGGCCCTGACGAGATCGTAAACGCAGATGAGGGATCGCGTCGTAGCGAACGTCATTTTCCAGGAACCCGTAAATCGCGTGTGGAAAATTCGCGAAGATTCTTAATAGGCGTACGCAGGTATATATACGGGAGAGACTTCGTCGCGGGCAGGGTTAGTTACTCGGAAGTTTTTATTCAGAGCAGAGTTATTCAGAGCTAAGTGGAGCGAGTTTGGTGGAGCTGAGTGGAGAGTTGAAGTGAAAAGTTTGTATGAGAGAGTTTATCAGAGTGTTCAGTATAGAGCGTTGCATAATTAGCGGAGCAGTTTAAGTGCTTGTATTGTATTGTGTTGTGATAGAAAGTTGTAATAAAAGAACTTTAGTGTTGTTTGGTGTTTTAGAAAACGAACCACAAGGATAAATCGTAACAGTAGTAACTGTTTCAGATACTGGTGAGGAAAATTTCATTTTAAACTACTCCTAATTTTTTACGATGTTGTGAAGATTAATCCTATGAATGCAATCCATTCTACTCGAATTCCGTGCGCTTTTTATAGGACTTGAGCAAAAAACGTGATTTCTGAAATTCAAAAACTTGACTCAAAATAGTAGTCATAAGATGGATGTGTCATCGAAATGAAAATTTGTTAGAGCAGATAGCTCTGATTATGTTGTAATAATTCCCTCTGAGCGAAACAAACCCATAAGTGTTTGACAATAGAATGTTATCCTGGTAGCATCACAAACAATGTCGTCTAGAACTATCCTTTGATTGATTTCATTCGATTCCATATTGGGAGGGGAGGGGGACACACTAACTGTTTTAGATACTTTATCTTCCTTCTGTGAATGAATGAAAGGTCAATGGATGATATGCATATATCAACAAAAAGTGTAGGTACCAATATCTTTCACTCTATTATAGAAGTTTTGTATCGTTCTCCAATTCAATTTCGAACAATTTAGACTTCCATAACAGGTTTGAAAGGAGTTCCATACCAGTATATTATGCAACAATCATGTGATGACGGTTATTAATACACGAGCTTTAACTGGTTTCCGTTTCTAATGGTTTTCTTATTCTTTTCTTTTTCTTATTATATTCATATTTGTATTGTGGGTTCTACTGCCCTTCCGCCACTGAATTGGATTTCCAATTGATTGAAAATCTGTCATCGTAATGACATCTGTATCATAATGAACTCAATATGAAACTGATTATTCAATTCAATTCAAATTCTTCATTTCCGTAGACTCTTTCAAAAAGCATGGAAACAGTCAAGTTTATAATATAAGACTAAATACTAACAAAATTGAACACATGGGACGACATATCGTTAAAAAAAACACACAAATTTATAGAATATGAAATAACAACATTGCAATACATAAAATTATTCACAGAACGAGCAATTTACATTAACTATGATTCAAGATCCGCCTGAAAATAATCACTGAATGAATAAAAAACATTTTCATAGAGAAGATTTTTAACTTCACCTTCGAAAGTCTTGATGTTATCAATTTGATTTAGCGACATTGGGAGCTTATTATATAATTTTATTGATGAGATGTGAGGTCCATTTGATACTTTAGTCAATCGATGATTGGGAACAAGAACATTGTGATTTTGTCTTAGGTTATGCCCTGAGAGAACACATGTATCGTCTCTGTTTCTGAACATTCTACAATGGGGCTTGACGAAAATAAGGGAATTGAAGATATACATCGACACAACAGTTAAAATTTTCAAATCTGCAAACAGTGGCTTACAGGAGTCAAGACATTTTTTGAAACACATGGTACGGATAATTTTTTTTTGCATCAAAAGAACCTCCTGAATCCTATTGCAGTTTCCGAAACACAAAAGACCATAGTTCAGTGTGGAGTGGAAATAGGCTCAATAGTATGCTAGTTGGAACAAAGTATCGAAGTTTCCATAAAACGGAGCAGTGCCTCGACATCTTTCTCAAAATGAGGTCGATCTGAGGATTCCAAGACAGTTGAGAGTTAATCAGAACGCCCAAAAGTTTAGCAACGTCCACCTGTACTATTGTACTATCACAAGACTTCACTAGTAAGCTGTAGTCGATTGCTTTAATCGAGAATAGAACCGAATTTGTTTTAGAATTATTCAAAATCAACCCATTCTAGATACAATAATTTTCCATGCTCGACACAGCAGCACTTGCTTTGTTAGACAGGCCCATTGAACATTTTTCTACGACTGTAAACGTTGTGTCATCCGCAAACTGAACGGTAGACTCACAGTTATTGAATGCAGAAATATCATTAACGAATAAAACAAAAGAGTGTGGGGCCCAGAATACTACCTTGTGGCACGCCAGTGGTAATGTGGCGATTTTCAGAAAAATAAGTTCCAGTTTCAAGTTTAACTTTAACTTTATTATGAGCGTATAAGTGTATAAATATGGGTGTGGGAAAAATCATTCACGTGATTTTGTACCTATTACGTATATTCATTCGTATGGATTATGATACTATTCAACTTGTTTCTATATAGGCTGTTAGTGAATGACAAACTTCGGTGGGTTATTTTGCATGAAAAAATAATGACAGGTAGCTTCATAAGTTTTTTTCGCAAATGCTTCGTTTTCCGAGAAACGTTTTAAAGTTTTTATCAGAAACTGAGACTGTATGTATTGTCCTGAAGTCGTTGCAAATGGAATTTGGTACTTGTGGATTTTATGATCATCAGTGGCGCGCATATGGTGAAGATCTCAATGTTTTTGAAGTTTATCGCACTCATTAACTAACACCCTCTATATTGGTCATTGAACCAGTTAGTCAACAATGAAATATAACATCCTTCCACTGCTACAGTTAAAGTTTTTGAATTCTTAAAACCAGCCCCTCGAAAATTTCCACCTGCACGCCCCTGCCCACCAAAGACTACTCTAACGCAGGTACGGAACAAAGACAAACGAATATTTGGCGACACGTTGTCTACCAGAACACGGCCGGTATTCCCCAAAATTCACCGTTTTATTGCCGTCGTGAACCAGGTGCTATTGATTGGACACCTGCACGAGAACAATCGACTGTCGTTGCTAGGTAACCGATCATTGCACGCTAAATCTGAGGATTTGGCAATCTGCATGCGTCGCAAGAGTGGCTTTGAAGCTTTCGACTGGAAGTTTAAGACCTTTTGTCGCATTATCAGTCGCTGAAAATTCGTTTCGAAAGAGGCGATTATCCGGTTAAGGCACGAAATGACAAATATAATGTAGGAGAGTCCGCAGCATAATGAGGTTTTGTACAATACGGATATTAGTTGTATTTATATATGTGCTTGAGGTTTTCAAAGGAATACAATATCAACTCAATAGTGGAAAAGGCTTTAGAACTGGGTAATATTTGAGAATATCATGAAAAATAGTCGTAGGTGCATTCTAAAAAAAATTACACAACACCAAATTGGCATTTCTCGCATTCCTGGTTCGTTTCAATAGAAAAATTAGCATCTTCAGGAAAATAAATCGATACCAAGTCCAAGCACCTTGCACCTAGATAATTCCATATTCTCAGCCTAGCATATACATCTTCAGAATGAGCAAGTTCAAGCACTCTATCATTTTTATAAACTTGAATCACTACATAATATGAAAAAAGGCGCTTTGCGCTGTCTGTCTGTCCCTATGTAGGCTTAGATCTTGAAAATTACGCAATGGATTTTTATAATAAATAGAGTGATTCAAGTGGAAGGTTTATGTGTATAATATATGCATAATAGAGTAGAGAAACACTGATAATTTCAAAGGTTTCTGTTGTCATGAAATTATTTTATCTAATTCGGTTTGTTTGAATGCTTTTGCCTCGAAATAAAAAAGTTTGAGTATTTCGAAAATGAAAATTTATCTTATTGAATTTGAAGAACGAGTTGTATTTGGAGAGATTATTTTTTGAACAAATAGAAGGAAGAACAATTTAATTGATCAGTATTTCATTTACATAAGAAGGAAAGGAGAATAGGTGAAAATTTTACAAATTTGAAATGTCAAACAACGATGTATGCCCTCTATGATCCAGAAGAGATAGGATGCTTACGCAGTGAATATGATAATGCTTGCCGACGATACCAAGAGATGGCGTCACACCTCTCATTGTACAAGGTTGATAATTGAAAATTTCTCATGAAATGAAAATCGCGCCAGGAGGAATATAAAATTATTCGTTATGTCGTTGTATCAAAATCTTCATACAACGGTTCATTCTCATACAACAAAAAATGAATTGTATTTAATAAAAACTAATTGTACGCCATCTTCATTTGAGAGGAAACCTTAAATATTTGAATCGGTCGTTCGCTATATCTGTTATAAAGTTGGGGTTATGAGCTATTTACGTGTTTGAGTGTTCATTGAAATGTGTTATGTTATTATTATGCTGAAAAAGTGAAAAGTGAATGACTATTAATAATAAGGTAACTCCTCATTCATGATAATTGATATAAATATGAGCCAGTTCAATAGAATCGACGCGGTAAACCGTATAGTTTTGACAGTTCAAAGGTAAACAACGTTTTATCGAAAGGACCAGGCAGTTTTATCAGTATAATACCCAATGATTTGCTAGAATAACCATAGAATAACCCGCTACTATTGGTTGAAATGCCAAAAACGTCACATTTTGACAAGTAAAAAAAATAATCACAAATATGGTTCTTTGGCATTCGTAATGAAGCTACGTGGGTTACTATGGAAACTGTTTTCAATCATTCATGTAGAACACTTACAACACTAAAAAAATGACTTTTTCTTGAAGAAGTTTTGACAGGAATATCAAAATTTCATAGGAATTGTGGAAAAAAATCATTTCCGAAAGTTCGACTATATGACAAAGAGTTCTCTTCAACTTCTGCCCAAAATATCACGTATTGACTGCAGACCACTGCTCAGAAACTCGAAAACACCCAATTCAATATTTTTTGAAAATATGCTCCACTTATAACAAGAAATATCAATAAACTCCCTCAAAAAGGATTTTGGCAACAGATATCCACTCTTTGAATTTCACCTCCACTTCCACTAGGGAAAATGTGTCGTAAACGAATGACAAAAAAATCAGGTTTAGATGGTGACTCCTTGTTGCCTGCATGCCGAAATAATTATAACAGGTTTTGTCTTCATTTGGTCCTTGTCCTACACTTGTATAGATTCTATTTGAATGAATGTACCTAGAAATATTTGTGATTTGAGTATCTCCCGAAGCTTCAATACACAGCAGCTGCGATTTGAACAAGATTGACCGTTATAATCAATGTTTACATCAGCTCGTACACGCTCCCAATGGAAAGCGATTCATCTCTTCACAAAGCACCATTACTGTATCTCTATTCATCCCTCATACAGAGTAAACACAATAATCAAATTAGCGAAATGAATTTGGGCCACGCGCGCTTTATAGCCGCCTCATTTACTTCCACGTCCCATTGGACAAAAAGCTGATGTTTCTTTCCATCTCATCCCACCCATTATCTGTCAACTTGCCAAAGCGTTTCGAAATATACACTGACATATGCAACACATCAGTGCCGAAGGACCAAAGCGTGGCCGTGCTATTACCATTATGCGATGTTGCCATTGTTGTTGCATTACCATCACAATGGGCATTATAGGGTAATTATGAAATCTTGTCCGTGCTAATATTAATATTTCACCCTCTAGCGAGGGTATACTCGTGGATTATTGCATTTTTATTATACGTTTTTTGTTGTTCGGCCATTATGCTTTTGTAGAGGAGGATTTGAATACGTTAGTGAGGAGGTTTTGAATACGTATGAGCGGTTTGATCAGTTTTTGATTTATTGTCTGTGTGGTGAGGTACTAAGGATAACTTGAAGTACAGTGTCAGGCACTGTGGAAGACAGTATGAAATACCTTTCAGCTTGGCAATTGAAACAGATCTAAATTCGGTAGGGGATGGAACTTTTATTGTCCAACCTTAGGAAACAGAAAACAGAAGTTATTCGAAATAAAGTAACCTGGAATGGAATAAGACTGAAAGACTTGTGAAAAAATTTAACATTGTCATTAAAATTATTTATGAAATTATGAAAATACAGAAAAGAGACTGATTAAATCAGACACGAGCGGGAAAGGAGAAATATATCAACAAACCCAACAAAAAAATTTCATCAAATCCGACATAATTCAAATTATTTTGTCTAAAAGCCAAGAATTTTTAATTCTCCTGAATTTTTCCCAAAGTGTTGAACGTTTTTATTCAAAAATTTCACACCAACAGTTTTTGACCAATCAAATGCTTATTTTGGTTCGCGTTGCAATGGCAACTCGATTTTATTGAAGAATTTTTCCCGCATGGGTAACAACCTACAAGAAATTATACTGGAAATTTTTTTGACATAAGCAGAGCATATTTTGTTTGACATAACGGATCACTTATCCACTTTGAGCAGAGGTAAACAAATTGGAACGTTCAAATGGGCACAAGAACAATTTAGCAGACTAATGAAAATACAATAACAATCCACATCTCTATTCACGAGCCACTGACACGGTAGTTTTTTGGGCGAATCGATTCATTTTGTTGAAGCTCACACAATAACCAAAATTAAGATGCCTAGGAAACCCTGGTGTATCTAGTGATTCGATATTGTTTAGAATTTCTCGGCGAAAAACAAATGACGATTACAAAAGCTTTCTAATTTTTGTATAGGGGGCGTTATATGAGCATTTTCGAAAATCTGTCAAATGTCGGTTTTGACAAATTGACGTAACTCTTGAGGTTTATTTTATTGTTGTCAACGAAAACTCTGAAATTATTTCTTCGCATTCAACAGTGTTTGAGAGTCTATATAAGTGGAATAAGTTTTGAAGTTATTACAAGTACTTTTTCACGATGTGTAGAAGATTTCGTATTTTGTGTGGTCAGTCAAAATCTGGGGGTCCAAATATTCTTCTTTGTTCAGCCCCTAAGGTAAGTACAAAACAAATCGCCCCAAAATAATAACATGAATGTGGCGTTGTAGCTAATTTTATTCGTTTCAGCTTGAGCGAAAGTCTTATATCGAGGAGGAAACATCTGTAGCTCTTATCAATGAGATATAGAAAACAAAGTTTTGTTTAAATAAAGGAAATATCGATGTGATACGTATTTTGAACCGTTGCATAACTGATGTGTGTATCCCCAATTCCAAGACAGTCTATCACTTTCAATACACTAGCATGAACTTTGTCGTAAATTCTCAGGTGAATGGGCAAAGTAAATTTTCTCGGAATCAAAGTCTAGTCTTACAAACTGAATAAACTGATATAAACACACTTAAAACTTGTAGAGGTAACAGTGACAGTATTGACAGGTTGTTAACGGTAGGTTTCCACGTTACATGCACGTTTTCTGAAACGCATTTGATTGGCTGTCAGGGCTGTCAAAATCTCAGTAGGCAAATAATAAACAGTGGTAGAATATTCGGTTGCACATTCCTCTCTACTGAAAATTAAGCTTCATATGGTACATGACTGATCGCCATCTACAATAGATATCTGAAGCATTTGCGATCTCAGAAATCAAGCAATCAGTTTTCGCCAAGTTTATCCCAAAATTAATCAGGTATAAGTAGATACACCAGGGTTTCCTAGGCATCTTAACCAAAATCAAATGTGACGGAACAAGGAAATTTCCATTCAATTGTTCAATCTCTAATTTATTCCAAAGCCTATGTTGACGAATTTCAAATAATTCGTTGACTTTCAATGTGGTATGAAATTTTCTTTCCGAATATTAAGAAAAAATTAAAATAAATAATATAATATAATAAATAATTTTCAAAATATTCGGTAGCTCTAAAAATTTTCCGGAAATAATTCAAGCACTAGTGGTATTATGAGTGATAATTCTTTCAATTTTCAACTTCATTATATCCTTACCGAATTTTCTGGAATTCTTCGAATTTTCCCCATTGTTTTATCTCTCCACCAATTTTTCGATTCCCGTTTCATAATTTATTGTACCCACTGATACAACTCCATCAAGATTCTTTTCAATACTTTTTCGTTGTTGCAATATTTCAATACATCGCATAATTCCACAAAGTTTAATATTTCATCTCAAACCACTCGGTCATTTCAATAGTTTGCGAATATTACAAGAATTGTCTTGGATATTCAAAGGAACTATTTTCCATTCTCACCAGAAAAGAATTGCTGTATGATTAGCAATCCGCAGCAACTTCCGAAAACATTTTTGTCTTGGAAGAGAGATATAATCATGGTGCTAATCTTTTTCAAGCAAGTTCTAATATAGTTTCGATTGAATCAACTGCACGAAATTAAAGATAAAAAAATATCAAAAATATGTTCCCAGTTCAATTCAGGTCGAGATATCTTGGTACAGCTTATCCAATCCAACTTGGCACACACTGAGATACTTTTCCAGTTGCACACTTGTAGTGTAGACCCAGAAGAAAGAAGAAACACCTTCTAGGAATGAATTCAACATAGTGAACACATCTAATAGGTGTTTTTTATCTTAGTATTCTTCATAGAGATCGCTGGGCACATACGTTATTAGTTCTGTGCCAAGATGGATTGGATAAGCTGTACATACAGACGGTCAAGACGTAGGTATCCGCTGAGGGACTATATTTGAAAGAATTTCTACGTTTTTCTCATTCGTGGGTTTGTTATTGATATACATCAACAGCCAAGAGGTGATATACGGAAAATAACCTGTCAAAGATTATTTTTACTCATCCATCTACAGATATTCCATCAATTAGTACCTGATAATCACCAGCCCTTGGATCAGCATTACTTTGAAAAATGAAAAGTCCAAATAGATGAGTATAGTCAGAAATATAGCAATTTATTGATTTATTGGAATCATTTTACTGTTCTACCGTGTCAATATCCCTTCGAAATGTAGTGTTTTCTATTCAAAAATACCTATCTGACTTAGCTGTGAAGAAAAAAAATCTTTATTATCGACTAGACGACTAGACCAAATTGGTGGTTACGCCTTCATCGTGATACTAGCAACTAATTCTTGCAACAGAAAAAAACGAAAAAAAAACTACATAAATAGGTACTTACCTACATAATATTGCTCATTTTAGATACTATCATTTCTAGGAAAACACTTTCAAACATAATGCGTCAAAATGCAGAAAAGTGTTGAATCTATACTCCAGATTCTTTTTTTTCACAATGGATAGGTATACTCGATTTGGTGGCCCCGAAATATCTCATTCAAAATCTCCATAAAGTATCTAATATCCTTCCAGCATAGCCTATTGTTAACAATTATGGATGTATCCATAAGAATATATAGTTGTTTTGTAGTTTTCTAGGTTTGTAACCTACTAGGTACAATCGTACAATCTGAAAAAATAAGAATTAATAATGAAATCTATACAAGTGCGAAAGAGTGAACACAAGATGTACATCAAGAACAGACAGATGGGTGATTCTGAATTATCAGAACACATTCTCATTACCGATGGAGATCACACAGTAGAATGGAACGACACAATTATGACGAAAGAGAGCAATGGCAGGAAACGAAAATTGAAGGAATCTTCTTTCATCACGCTGTCTGGTGAAGAATATGCATATCTGAGTTCGCTTGATATGGATCGCGGATGGCTACCCATCGTGAAGGACAAAATGTTATATCAAATTTGAAATATTTAACAAATGTCAATTAAAAAGATTGCCTACAAGAGAAATTTGCATTTGAACAGGAATTTGCCAAGAAGCTATGAGAACGGAAGCGGATTTAGTTTCCGAAACGTTAACGATAAGTATTTTCATATATATATTAGTTTTTATTATTTTTTTGATAGGCAAAATTTGAGTTATACGAGAAGTTGCTAACTAATTGGACTTGTTCTATCCGAAAAGAACTGTTTTTCAATAGACGCAGCAACTTTTCGGGGTAGAATGAAAGTCTGCTCTTCTACACTTGTATAGATTTCAATATTAATTCTCATTTTTCGATTGTGGTAGGTTACAAATTCAGACAACTGTAAAACAAATGTTGATCCACCACAAAATAATGACGTTCAAACAATATCTATAGTATATCCTGTAGGATACTAATAAGAACTTCGACACCAAATGAAGAGCCATAAATAACCATACAGAAATTTACATCCGGACAAAATTTCGAGTGAAAATTTATATTTAGATATTGACATATCACTTGTCACCTGGTACCTACCTACCATGTAGCACTCAAAATACGCAGCAACCATTTCTGTAATCGCATATAATAGTCAATTGTATTGAATTAATACTATGAGTACATGATGATATAACGTTCCTACAAAGAAGGAAATATCCTGCATTCAAACCAACGATGTACAACAAACTATCATTTTATTATGCATGGAAGACATCAACAATCCCTTTTTCGACACAAGCTTCCATTGAAATCCGAGAAGAGAGCCTATTTCCTCCCAAATACTCTTCTTAATAACAAAAAAACTCCTGTATATCCACACAATTCAGAAACACCTGTACAATGGAATAAGAGACAAAAAATCTACATAACAATAGGTGGGCGGGACCCATTCTGTTTTTCAAGCAGAACGTGGAGAGATAAGGACGGAGGCTCCGCCCACCGCCGTTATTGGTCGCCGGCATCAGATGTTCAGCGCGCGCGCTCAATGCCGTCTCACCTTTACTAGCCTTACAATCCGCAGCATAGAGTGCCGTGACTTGTAAAGAAATACACGTATACACGTAGGTGAATTGTAATTCAATAAAAGACAAATTGTGCCGGTGCTTGTGATTGTTTAGAGTGAATTTACCGAGAACTGTCTCAAAATTGATCTGGATCTCCAAAGGCAGGCCTCCAATGGCCATTTCATGAGGTAGGTGTCATGTTTGCATTGTAAACAAACCGTAAATCTTGCCATGGGACCTGTCAGTATCCATTATGGTAATTAGCATATCCCAGTCGATGTTTATCGACTGAATGGTTGGAATACCTTTATGCATATTGATATGACTTTTATTAATGGGATTGTTCACACCTATTCTATGGAACATTCCTCAGAAATTTTCCAGTTCGGCGATAGGTACTAATACATAGCGTTCCACGTAATTTTTTTCTAATGATAAGCCGCATTCGGGTTCGCAATAAATACTGTTCTAGAACAGTCAAAAATAGTCACCCACCCAATTAATGTAGATATATTCGCGACAAACCCTTCACGCCTCAACAGTCCAACTATTTCGAACCGTTCCTGAACTGTTTTTGTTGTGAACCCGAATACAACCATAATAAATCAGCATGACTCAAATATTGGGCCCCTGGGGCTTTGATAATGAGATGAATCGGTATATAACATTGTGTTGTTTTGTGTCGCAGTTCAACAATTCAAGTCCACTTTGCTCCACATATTTTTTTATAAAAATCATTCAACATGATACAAGAATCAGGCTCCTGTATATTTCCAAATGAATCCGTCTACGACGTTGTATTGTGTCGCAGTTCAACACATCTAGTCCATTCTATTCAAATGAAAGTAAATCAGCCCGAAGTGAGTTTTGTTTTTCGATGACATTGGCTAGCTTTTTGTCCTGGAAACCATAGATAGATGAATGTCCTTTTTTAGTTCTTTTAATAAAAAAGTTTTCAGGTGTAGAACATGTCAGTTACAGTAAACATCATAGAAATAGTAGAGAATCATGAGGCAGTACTTATCATCAATATTGGTTAAGAATATATATCAAAATGCCACAGATTCGTGAATAACAAGGTTATCACAGTCGATATACTTACTTGATGTAATATAATTATATATTAGTTACAGAACAGGCACATATACTTTCATGATGATCAGCAAATGATGATCAAAATAACTGAAAGCCCATTATTTGAAAGAAATAAATGGTGGTATTCGCATACATATTTGCAATACCATATAATTATCGCTCTAGAATTGAAACTATATATTTGTGTATGGGACTATTCATAAAAAATTAAAATACTTACCTATCAAATACTTTGGTGAGAAAAAATGTTGATGAGGTGTAATATGGTACGGAGATGACATGCTTCAAAAAACTGAGTGTTTTTATGGGTTTTATTGTGCATAAAAGGTGAAACGTGCTGTTATTGAGTGTTTGAAGGGCCATAACTTCGGAAGTAGAGGAAACCGCTACATTTGGACTCCAGATTGTTATTTTACTGAGAAGTAGATGCCTGAGAACAATCTGTTTTTTTCAAAACTAGGTGCTATCTGATGAAACCGAAACTCATATTGATATATCACCGCATCGATTTTACATAATATTACATATTTTATTATCAAAAATTGAACAAGAAATCAGCCTAATCCTAGGATACTTATAATGTGTCGCCTCGTGTGTCGCATATGCGTATTTTGACATTTTCTATCCTCAAAAAGTGATGAGTCATGTCACCGTAGAATGCAGATGATAATTGCAGTGAATATTTCCCTCATATATAAAATGTCCCATAAGAGCAATGCAATTTTCGAAAACTTACAGCGGTAGGTAATTGCATTGTATCAAGTCACCATAACAACACATTTGAAACCGTATCGCTAGACGTCAGTAAACAACTCAAATAAATCTCAGATAGACTTCAAAAATAGAAAAACATCTCGCGTTTAGGTGAGTACTCCTTACAATCTATAGAGGAAAGTATAAATGAACAAAAAATAACATTTCCTTGAGAATTTCTTTGTTCGTGAAATATTCCAATGAATTACGTTCGTGCATAAAAATGGCCAGATAATTTTGCATTCAAGCGTGATATCTTATACCGAGTCTTACACAAATTGCATTCGGTTATTTTCATATTTTGTAAAAGAGCCCTCGTCCTTCGGACTCGGGCACTTTCGCCAAAATATCAAAATAAAGTTGCAATTTTTAGATATCACGCTTTCTTGCAAAATGATCGGTAATTTTTATGCACTCGTGCAATTATAACCGATAATTTGGTAACTGGTGGAGTGAAAATTGAGGGAAAATACGCATTGAAAAAAAAATTTAAATATACGAGTATCTGTTTCTGAAACCCCATATCAATGAATACCTACTTGTTTTTATGTCCCATAAAAACTTGATCCGACGGATCACATCAGGATATGCCTAAGCAATTCAAGCTGTGAAGAATTTATTTGAGAAAATGCGCAGAAATGGCACACGATGGATTTGAAGATGTTAAAAAATAATAGAATTTTCATCTCGCAATATTTGTTTACTCATTTTCAATGAATACACAGGTAAGTATGATTTTTTTCAATATTAACGAGCGACCAAAATACATAGAAGAGAAGGAATTGAGATAGTAAGTATTCTCCTCAATATGATTCTCATTTAGGAGAATTATTCAAGTATGTGAACAATACGACTTTTCTGTTTCTGGAGGCATAACCAGACGATTGCTCAAAAATTAAATCCTCACAACCCTCGTCACAACCTCACCTAGAACCGAGCCTAGAACTATTACCCATTACCTATATGGCTACAAATATTGAGGAACACTTTCTGGGATGGCACTATGTTTATGCTCAAATGATGTATTGATATAAAACCAAATAGCTTTTTGAAATACACACCCAAAAAATAACAATTTTTCATTCTTATGATATTTATATTTTCATCAAGAGGTTTAACGGTTTATGAATTCATTAAAGTACTAGCCCTAAAAAAACTTTATTTGAAGCAAAACTCCTCTTCGAATGGACATCTATCGTCCGATAGCCGAACTACACTCAGTGAGCGATAATCAGTACTATTGTCTTCCGCGAGAGGCACTGTTAGTTTTGTTACGCCTCACAGAGGGGGGGAAATGGATAGACAATGCAAGATCTTTATATAATTGGATTTTCGACTTCACTTTCGGAAATCGTGTGAAGGGCAGCCACTCAATTTTTATGAAAGGCTTATGGAATTGTTTCTTACCGTTATGTTTCTTCCATTATTTTCCGACGGAGTATAAAACCTCATACTTTACCGAGGGGTGTATCACTTCTGTAAAATTAGTATACCAAATCAGGATTTCCAGTGGATTTCATGATTTCTTCAAGGATTTCAGGTGGGATTTCTGGATTTCAACAAGATTTCTACTGAATTTTGTCCACCGGATTTCCTAAGTGAAACACCCCTCGGTCGAAACATTAATTTGTTGTTCAGACATCATATGTGGTATGTCCAATTTTTGTTGGGTAGACTAAAACCAATAAGAGCTGAGCTGATCCCCTTTTTGAAACAATGAATTCATGTTTCTTCAGCGTAGTGAAGTTTGTCATACATGCAATGTCTTTGAGCAAATATGTCGAAAAGAGGGGTGGTTTGAAATTATCAGCTCTCTTGATATTCCTGGTGAAATTCCAGTGGCCCTCTCTTCAACGATTCTTAATTTTTTTCGCACATTCAAATTGGATATGACTCTGAAGTTTTTTTCAGAGATTAATCATTTCAGATTCTTTCTTGAATTTTTTCTATGGAGGTTTCGAAGGAGATCAATAGTTTTCACAATAGAATTTCTTACCACTGCCAGACTATGTATAAAGGTATACAATTATCACCACTAACAAACTGGGTTCCCAAACAACTAAATTCAGCTATATATTGGCAAAGAATCAGTAAACATTACCCAAATCCACGCTGAGAAACTTCAAAAAGTCTGTCATGTGGATATAAGATCATTCGCTCAACAATCCAACTGAATGAGAAAGCTGTTGTTTCAAATCTTCTTACTATCTTATTAATGTCATATGTGATTATAAACTTTTTTACTCGAGTCGTCACTATCTAGAGAATAATCTGTTCACATCATTTTTCCTCTTTAGATTGAGATCCACTACTTTCTTCTAGTTTTTTCGGGTTCCTAGCCTTTCATAGTATGAAAAAATAATTATTATTGGAATCTATACAAGTGTTGAAGGGCACAGTTTTGATCTATTCCGATAAATTATTGCTATAATTCAAAAACATTTTTGCTATGAGCACTTTTTTTTTGAAATTTTTTATTCTTGTGGAACTTACGTAATTCGGCATCCTCTACAAAATATTCTTATAAAATTTTTGGCGGTCTCGTATAGTTTCGGAGATATAGGTCCATTTTGTTGTAAAATTTCACAATTTTACACATCAAATTTATTTCGTTTCAACACACAGAATTCGTCTTTCTAAAACACCACACACTCTCTTATTTACACGTTCTCAACATTTTCAAGCAGGGAAAGTAATTATTTTTTCAAAAATGTATTTATTTTCAAACCATAACCAATTTGTTTCGACTTTTGGAAAAAGATTTTCGAAAAAATAATGTTTTTTTCTGTTCAAAAATGTTGAAAACGAGTGAATAAGAGGGTGAGTGGTGTTTGATCAGAAGAAGGACGAATTTTGTGTGTTCAAACAACAGAAATTTGATGTGAAAAATTGTGAAGTTTCACAACAAAATGGACCTGTATCTCCGAAAAAATACACGAGACCGCCGAAAATTTCATTTGGATATTTTGTAGGGGAGACCCTTGAGGAGAACGAGTTCCACAAAAAAAAATCATCCTTTGACGTTTCGAAAACCGAATACGCTTCCGTTTTCAGACCTCCCACAAATATTCTCTTCTAGTTTCGTTTTGTGTAAATTTCAGATATTGGAGTTTTGACATATGTCTTCTAAGGGTGGTAGCCAGGCGCGATCCATATCAACCGAAGTGTTTGAGATGCAAGTATCCGCAGACAGCATGACAAAAGCGGATTCCTTCAACTTTCGTCTCCTGCTATTGCTCTCTCTTGCTATCATTTGGGTGCCGTTGCATTCAACTGTTTTATCCCCTGTATTAAGAATGTGTTCTGATAATTTAGAACCACCAATCTGTCTGTTCTCGATGTACATCTTGTGTTCTCTCTTTCGTACTTCCAGAGGTCTGAACGTTTCACCCATATATTTTTGACCGCACGAACAAGGTAGTCGATAAATACAATTCTTGAAGTTTTCTGTTATGGTTTGTCAGTATTGAACGTGAAATATTTGTTTTGAATGTTCTGACATTATACCAACTGCCGATTCGTTTTATATTATTAGATAGTCGGGGGGATATAGGGTATCCTGTTTGTTACAGGATGTGTAGTTTGTGCAGGTGGTATGTCTTCACTATGGGGTGTGTTACGATTTTCAATGTATTCTCTATAAAATTCTCTGGATATCCATTTTCCTCCAATATTGATTTTATTCATCGATTTTTCTCTTTTAACTGCATACCATTTTTGTTATATCGAAAAGAGATTTTACTTTACCTATTTTGACACTTGTATGGTGATTTGAATTAATATAAAGATCTCGATAAAGATATCTGTTGGTATATTAATCCAAGAACCAGGTCCTTTTTTTCTGCAATCTTCTACAGAATTGATATTCTTGTTGGAAAATGTTCGGGGGTGTCCCCTATGTAATTAGTTGGCGGGACGGGGGTTGGTTGCCGCCATCTTGGGAAACATGTTTTATCGAATATCTCGTGAACCGTGCATCGTACGATAAAAACAGTAGGGATCGTTTTTGTAGATAATGAAATTCTCTGCAACTTTTATTTGAAACTTTTTTTTGTATAAAGCATAGGTTTTTATTTATGGCGCGCCAAAATACTGCCATTTATACTGTTTCATCAACCGTTCACTATATATTTAGCAATAACCATGCTGGGAACAGTTTGGCGCGCTATAAATGAAAACCTATGCACTATACGGAAAAAAGTTTCGAATAAAAGTTGAAGAGAATTTTATTATCTACGAAAATGATCCCTACTGTTTTTGTCGTACGATGCACGGTTCACGAGATATTTGATAAAACGTGTTTTCCAAGATGGCGGCTGAAGCTCAACCCCCCCCTGTCCCGCCAACTTGAATTTATATTCAGGGGACACCCCCAAACATTTTCCAATAAGAAAATCAATTCTGTAGAAGATTGCATTATGAACCTACTTTTTTTGCTCTGGCTCTTGGCGAATATGTTTACTTCGTAAGAGTTTTGGAAACAGAAGCGGATTTTGTCTCCGAAACGTCATCGATAAGTTTTTTGATGAATATTAGTTCTTGTATTTTTTATAGTCAAATTTGAGATATACAAAAAATTGCTGACTGAATTTAATGTTTCATTCAGAAAGAACTGTTTTTGAATTATCGCAGAAAAAACTAGAAGCAAGAATCCATACACCACAAAATAATGATATGTTCTATCGAAAACACATTTTACTATCACTTTTTTTTTACCCTTGCATGGTGATTTGGATTATAGTGAAGATATCAATTGGTATGCGTTTTCTTTGTGGAATATTTGGAAACAGAAGCACATTTCGTTTCCGAAACGTCATCGATAAGTTGTTTGATAAATATTAGTTCTTGTATTTTATGATAGGCAAATTGGAGATATACGAAAAATTGCTGACTAAATTGAATCGAACAATCCACTACTTAAGTATGTAAAAATTTTATTTGCAGGCGGTACTAAAAAATGTTTATACTGCCTTCTGAGGATCATCGTGCTTATCCACAATACTAGCGTGCAACTGAAAAAGTTTTAAGACATCAAAGAGGTGATTTTTGAGGTTTTGTTTTGGAGCTCACTTTTCAGCCCCTTGAAGGGGATACATAAATTTTCTATAACAATGTTTTTCACAAGCAGTGAAAAAGTTACAATATTGAAATCAACCAACTGACAGCGTCATACCAATTTAATTGTCACTATCGCTAATAGCGGCCTACTAGATAGATTAGTTTCGTATTTTCGCATTTATGACGATGTATCTCTGTATAGTTGTTCGTAAAATACTTTTTTGCTGCGAACTGGTTCATTTTGGGCAAAATACCCAAGAGACATTTTTTTGTTCAGAATGAAACAGGCTATCGGAAATAAATTTTTAAATGTTAAACAAATCATAAGAAAAAAGTTACATTGGAAATAAATTTTGGGGGTTGCGTTTCCCACTCGGTTTTCCACCCCTAACACCCATGGGGTAAACCAAATAAATTACTGGCTAAGTGTCTTTTTGGTAGTAGAAAACGTCAGGTTAATTTCAATATTGTAACTTTCTCAGTGCTTGTGAAAATTGTTATACAAATTTTATGTACCCCCTTTGAGGCGTTGTATCTTAACAAGGGATGCTCCAATGAAGTTTTTTATATGAAAGATCCTAACTTGTTTTTGATGAGGAATCACCTCCTCAAATGTTTTACACTTATTCAGTTACACCCTATTGAAAATGGAACCTCAATGAACATTATTATTATTATAACAAGTGTCCTAAATTGAAGACGTCAATTGATTGCTCATCGAACCGTAATACCAAGTCGACCCCAAATTAGCCCAAATTAACTCTCGAATGATCTTCTCTCGGGTCAGTGGGGATGTTGCAGCGGCCAAACAAGGGATAAACAACCCCTAAGGGGGACCAGCGGGATACTCGGCGCGACACGCTGACTGGCCCGACGGCAATTGTTTCGGGCCGTAGGACGGTCGAGGATCCGAAAAATCGTCAAAGGATTCCGGGATTTATTGGTCCTGGACGGAGTGACCTGTTGACTGTACCCGACCGTTATCCTTGTAAAGTTCGGTCGTGATTTGTTTCAGATTTCTTTGATCTCGTGCCTGATAACATCGATTTATGATTTTATTGCAATTCTCGATTGATTTTTACTACTTAATTGTTCTAGATTGGTACCTGGGGTGCAATCATGATATTTTTAGGGGCTGAATAACTGTTTCACAGATTTTTATTGCTTATGCTTTTTTTTATGATTATTTTTTTCACTTGTCAAAATGTGACGTTTTTGGCATTTCAACCAATATTAGCGGGTTATTCTATGGTTATTCTAGCCAATCATTGGGTATTATACTGATAAAACTGCCTGGTCCTTTCGATAAAACGTTGTTTACCTTTGAACTGTCAAAACTATAAGGTTTACCGCGTCGATTCTATTGAACTGGCTCATATTTATATAAATTATCATGAATGAAGAGTTACCTTATTATTAATAGTCATTCACTTTTCACTTTTTCAGCATAATAATATAAACAACACATTTCAATGAACACTCAAACACGTAAATAGCTAATAATCCCAACTTTATGACAGATATAGCGAACGACCGATTCAAATATTTAAGGTTTCCTCAACTCAAATGAAGATTGCGAACAATTCGTTTTTATTAAATACAATTAATTTTTTGTGGTATGAGAAGAAACCGTTGTATGAAGATTTTGATACAACGACATAACGAATGATTTTTTGTTCCTTCTGGCGCGATTTTCATTTCATAAGAAATTTTCAATTATCAACCTTGTACAATGAGAGGTGTAACGCCATCTCTTGGTATCATCGGCAAGCATTATCTTATGCACTGCGTAAGCATCATATCTCTTCTGGATCATAGAGGGCATACATCGTTGTTTGACATTTCAAATTTGTAAAATTTTCACTTTATCTCCTTTTCTTCTTATGTAAATGAAATACTGATCAATAAAATTGTTCTACCTTCTATTTGTTCAAAAAATAATCTCTCCAAATACAACTCGTTCTTCAAATTTAATAAGATAAATTTTCATTTTCGAAACACTCAAACTTTTTTATTTTGAGGCAAAAGCATTCAAACAAACCGAATCAGGGGGGTTTGATATTATATTTTCGACCAGATTGTAGTGATGGGGGCGGGCTGGTTTGGGGGGGTTAAGGCCGTCGTTTTTTCGGAATTTCTTCCTGACGTTTCGCTGGCGCGAGTGGCTAGCTTCTTCAGAGGCTCATACATCTTGAGTTAGACTCTGGTGACTCGATATTAATTACGGCTTCGTAAAGAGTATTTATATGGATTTGGGTAGCCAGCTTTTCCTGGATTCAGAGAATAATTTTCATTAATATTGATTGCCGTAATTACTGGATTCCGAGATATATCATCAGCAATAACTGTCGCACTACCTGCATGCATGTTATTTTATATATTCTCAATATGGATATGGGATTCCATATACATATTCGGTTGAGGTTCACAGCTTCTTTTTTTCTGTTGAAAGTGTCCGTGTGTTTGTGGATCTCTATTTCCTCCCGTATCAGTCGACTATGGAATCCCACGTTGGGGGCAATCATTTTCGCATTTTCAACCAGAATCCTGTGGTTTCCCTCACTGAGTGCGTGTCACAGCTGACTTGTCAGTTTGCCCTAGGCTGCAGTTCCTTTCATGCACTTTCAGCCTAGTTCCCATAGAGCTTTTGGTGGTACCGATGTATACCTTCTCAGTCGTAATATCTAGTCATCGGAGTCTAACTCAAGATGTAAGAGCCTCTGAAGAAGCTAGCCACTCGCGCCAGCGAAACGTCAGGAAAAAAATTCAAAAATGACGACCTACAAACCCGAACCATAGTAGCGATACTGCAGACTTGTTGTTCCCGCTTGATCAATTGTTTGGAATATCCATACAAACTTCGAAAGAAGTGTTTGAAATGGTTTTTTTACGTTAACTAGCTGACGCCCTGATACAAACGTCAACCCTTAGAAATAGAAACTTGTTCGAGCAATGGATCAACGAGGCCTTCCAACGTGTGAATCCCAGCACGGTGGTTTTGAAATTGAACACCAGTCTCTTGGGCGTACTTACCTCTACACTTCCTGGAACCACACAGAAAAAGATATTTATATAACAAAAAAAGTTCCTTCTGATCTGCAGTATACTATGCAGTAGATCGTTTTTTGTTCTAACTGAAAACGGTCCAAGAACAGTTTGAAGTAATTACACGGTTGTGAAGTGGAATTTTTTCTGATAAAATAGGGGGATGAAGAGCGGGAGTGAGGAAAAATTATGACAGCAAATCGCGCGTTGTGTGCATTCACCTGTTCTTTTTAAATATCCATTGAGAACACAATGATAATAATAATATTCATTCTAATCAGATCATATTCATATGATAATGGAACTGTCAAGGAGAAAAAAACACAGCATGTATTGAATATATGAAATCAGAATAAAAGTCAATATTGGAACAATCGATGTTAATCCGAGTGTGATAACTGACGTTATCTTTTTGTTCATAAATTTTGATATGTCATAGTAACAGTCTTTGCATAGAAAGTCTTTGAGCTTTCTTTCGAGAACATTCCCAAATAGCACACGACGTCCTGAAGACGAACCATTTATGTCCCAGTTACGTCGATACGTCCCGGGACGGATAGGAGACATTCGAAGAACGTACATTACCGGATGTACCATGTATGTACTGGTTAGACGTCCCATGTAGGTACATACTTGGTCCCGTTGTTCCAATCGGAATGTAATAAAAACGTACATGCTTGGAAGTACTATGTACGTACTTTATTAAGTGTCCCTGATACGTTTACATTAACTCCTCTTCAGGTACGTACTTTTCGGAATGAATTAGGGACATACCAAAGACGTGTTTTTTTGTGAATCCCATGTACGTACTGCTCAGACGTATCATTTACGTACATGTTTGGAAGAACTATGTTCGTACTATTTGGACCTTCCAGGTGCGTGGAAATCGTATGTACATACTATCTGGACGTCTCGTTGACGTACTTTTTTGTACATACTGTTCGGACCTCCCAAGTACGTACGGATTGGGTTCCTTTCATTTTCTACATTTCTGTTAGTATGTACATACTGTTTGGACCTCCCAAGTACGTACGTATTGGGTCCCTTTCGGTTCAAGGGGTATTGGGATTTTGAGAGTGATCACTTAGTGTATTAATACATATATCAATATTGGTAATGGAATATTCATAATGAATTATTCCTAAAAAAATTTGGAAAAATTGAAACATCGACATGTGGTGAATTTAAATACCAGAAAATTACATACAGAATTTTTTGCACAGCAAGTTTGATATTCCAAAACCGCCATCACATGAGACAGTGATCCTTTAGTGTTTTTTCGAATATATTTTCATTGTTACTGAACTTTCTGAAATTTTAATATTATCTCGAACAAAACTAACTTGAAGTCATCACATCTATAGCACCCAACTCCTTCTTAAAAACAAGTCTCTCCGTGCCGTAGAGCGTAACAGTGGTCGACAATAATATCTCCATAGAAAAGGTCGAGAGTTCAAGCCCCGCAGCAGCCAGGTCTTTTTCCAGGTAAGTATTCGGTTAGATGGTTAGTACACGTGAATGAGTAAAATTTCCAACTTGACTATTTGGTAAAAAAGAAATGAATAATCCCGAATATGAAAACTTAGATTCATTAAGTGATATCATATGATATATCATTACGTTGTTTTCGAATATTGAGCTAATATCGCCGAATGTTTACATTTTTTTGTGGCCACTATTGATATCATCTACAATATAAGGTTGTTATTCCCGTAATATTGAACCAATATTGGTCAAATATGTTTGTTCTACTTGGGATAGCGCATACAGAATGGAAAATGTACGTTTTCGGAATGTCCCAAACAGTTCCCCTTTCTGTACATTTCAGGTCCTGTGTGGACTAGAAAAGTACGTACCTGGGATTACCGACTATGCGGAAACGGTAAGTCGCAGGGAGGTCTTATGTACGTCTGTCGGAGACAAAAGTACGTCCTAAATACGTACAATGCATCCTCACCGTACATATGCAGTACGTCCACTGGACGTACTTGTGCTATTTGGGTTGAGATTAAGATGAGATTGGATCCTTTGGTGTAGAAGTCGAAACTTTTCCTAGAGATCAATTACCCTAACACCAAACTGATATTCTTGCACTCGACGCTCGTTTCGCTAACAAGGTTAGCACCTTCAGGAGAAGAAAATTGATACTATATCTAAAGCCAGGGTTAGTTGTTTATATACCCAAAGTTTTCCGGTCCGATATGGACTTTGTTTGTTACTGCTAATTTTTCTAAATAATTTCCTGATAGTAAACTAGTGTTTTTTAGTGACTGCACTAACAGTTCATTATCGAAAAATTAATTGGAATAATTAGCAGTAACAAACAGAGTCCATATCGGACCGGAAATCTTCAGGTATATAAACAACTAACCCTAGCTTTAGATTTAGTATCAGTTTTCTTCTCCTGGAGATGCTAACCTTGTTAGCGAAACGCGCGTCAAGGGGAAAAATATCAGTTTGGTGTTAGGGTAATTGATCTCTTGGAAAAGTTTCAACATTCAATCTCATACAGGCAGGCGGATATTGGATTTCTGGTTCCATGTTTAGGAGGCCTAAATTTTCCAGCTCGGTTTCCAGGATCGAGTTGGGTAGTCGTGATAATCAGAATTCAGATAAAAGTTATGATAAATACTCTTTGCATATAGAATGTGTGTGTATATGTTGATGGAGTAAAATGTGGGAATTCCATGTTTTTAAAATGATTGCAACATGTTTCTCTATAGTCTAGGTTGGGTATTGATCGTATAATTCTCTTTTGAGAAACAAAAACCCTAGATGCCCCCACTGCACCACTCCAAAGAATAGTGTTAACAGAAATGTGCATATACTGTGTGACAAATTCTGTTGAATATAAAAAATCCAATCAAATTCTTACTCGTGTCAAGTTCAGTATTCTTGCAAATTCCAAATATGCGGTTCCGTTTAAATTTTTGAACAGTGTATTTTGTCGTGTGGTGAATAGTTCATCGATAATTTCTGGGATAAAAAAGGTGTCTACAGTTAAAAAACCCGCTCTGCTCGAGGACGGAAACACCAAAATAGAAGAGTTGGGAATTTATGTTGTTGGCGAATATCAGTCACGGGGATAAAATAATAGACTATTATAATTTCTTATTCAAATCGTTTCACGGATCCCCTAACATTTTCCTCATTAAGACGATAATCATATGATTAATGATAAGATGCTTAAAACCCTGGTGCATCTACTGATTCGATATTGTTTATAATTTCTTGGCGAAAAACAATCGACGATTATGATAGCTTCCTAATTTTTTTATAGGGGACGTTATATTGGCATTTTCAGAAATCTGTCAAGTGTTGGTTTCAGACTGACGTGAGTTTGATGTTATTGTTGTAAATCTTTGTTCCAATTATCTTTGATATTACTTCATTTAAGAATATCTGATATTGTTATATCTTTTTAGATATTGAGATTGAAAATGAAAGACTGGGTGCTTTTGGAGCATTATACATTGTGTTGAATCGTTTAAAAACTAAGTACTCCAGTGAATTGATTCATCGTACGATGAAATGTGGTAAATGATTGTCTTCATTGACTATGGGGCCAGACGATTCATACAATTATTGTTTTTCTCACTGAGAATCCATAAATGTTTTCATTTGTATTCGCTACAATGATTCAATATAAAAGCCTGCAAATCACATTCATTGAAAGTGATAGAAAAATTACCGATAATTTTTCATGAAAGCATGTTGTCTAAAAACTGCATGAGTTTATTTTCATATTTTGCCGACTCCGAAGGAGGAGGGCTCTTTTAGCAAAATGTGAAAATAATCGAATGTAGTTTTTTTACTGACAACATGCTTGAATGGAAAATTATCAGGTTTATTTTGATGCACGAGTGTAATTCGGTAGAATATTTCCGGAGAAACAACGACGTTTAATATTCAGTATTCATGCTTGTCAAGATGACAAATGTACATTTTAACGATCGTTACTATAGATACACGGAACGAGCGGGTATTTTTCGATACCTACCGCTTCATATGGGATTTTTAACATACGATGGAAATATTCAGTGAAAGATTGAAAACGAAGTGATCCGTATTTTGAACCATTGAATCAAGACAATATGTCTATCACTTTCAGTATACTGACATATTTAAAAAAAAAGGAAACTTTGTCCTACATTTTCAAGTGGACGGGTAAAGTATATTTTATCCGGATTGAAGTCTAGTGTTACAAACGGAAACAACATCAAAAAGAAGCAGTTGACACATTCCTGTCTAGTGGTATTCAAGCTTCATATTATACATGACGGAACGCCATCTACAATAGCAATCTGAATTTTTTATGATTTCAGAAATCAAGCAATCAGTTTTCGCCAAATTTATCCCAAAATTAAACATGTATAAGTCGATACACCAGGGTTTTCAGACATCTTAAATGAGTATATGATAAGCAGGAATATCGTTTGGATTGCAATTATTATTGGACCAACTTGTAATTCATTGATTACGTGGACGTATCTGAAGGCAGTAGATATTTTGGTCCGGAGGCGTTCCTCGAGTCTGGTGATACAATTTTTCTACCAACATAGATTTTAAAACCAGTATTAGCTGATTGTCGTTGATGTGGAATTACGGAAGGAAAATATATGCTGAAATTGGCAGTTTGGTACAGCTTATCCAATCCATCTTGGCACAAACTCAGATACTTTTACAGTTGCACCCTGGTAGTGTAGAGCATGACGAAACAAAAAAAACCTAGAAATGAATTTCAACACAGTGAACACATATATTAGGTTTTTTTTTTATCCTAGTATACTTCAAAGATATTGCTGGGCATATACCTCACTAGTTCTGTGCCAAGATGGATCGGATAAGCTGTACATGATTGAATTGGATTCATTTCAACCCCCACCCAAAAGGAAGGATAAGAAAAACTTGCTGGTTTTTTTTTGCTAGTACTGGAACTGTTTTTTTTTGTCCAGGATATTGAACAATATATAAATCGGAAATTTCATTAATTACAATTCTCCGTGGTCTGAACTCCCTACTAGTTATTGATTTCAAGGCATATTGCAATCATATATTGTTGTAATGTTTATATTTATGTGTATATAATCTTCATATAGAGGGGCACACTCCCGAGAGTTAGATAATTCATGACATGTTGTTGTATGTACCTATTGTTATTTTACATTAATACCCTTATTATTTGGATTTCAATCATTACAGCACTGTACGTACCTATTACTCTAAATCATTTTAGTGATTTTAATGGGTTTGTCTTCTGAGTTCTGAGGTATGGCTTTAAATTACTTGACGCCCCCAAATTATTGTTAATTCATTTGTTTTTCTGGAAACACGAAGTCATCTCCACATAAATTTTATTCTAACAGGAACCATTGCACTAGTTGAGACACGTTTTCAACATTTATATATCTTCATCTTCAGTTAAGTGCGAAAGAGTCTTCCTCATTTACTGTTAACAAACAGTTGAGAAAATTCCAAGTGGTACTTACAATAAGTGAGGAGATCAAACTAGCAGAACGAACAATATTTTTATAAAATCAAAAACCTACAAGTTTCATGAGGTTTAAGTGTATTGTTTGAACGTCATTATTTCGTGGTGGATCAATATTTGTTCCGTAGTTTCTTGGGTTTGTAACCTACCACAATCTGACAAAATAAAAATTGATATTGGAATCTATACAAGTGTAGAAGGGCAGATTTTCAATCTACCCCGAAAATTTGCTGCGTCTATTGAAAAACAGTTCTTGGATAGAACAAGTCCATTTAGTCAGCAACTTCTCGTATAATCAAATTTTTTCTATCAAAGAAATTAGAACTAACATATATATGAAAATACTTATTGTTTACGTTTCGGGAACTAAATCCGCTTTCGTTCTCGAAACTTATACACAAAATTCCTGTTCAAATTTTTATTTTTTCAGATTGTGGTAGGTTACAAACCCAGAAAACTACGGAAAAAATTTAAGTGTATGTTATAATATAAGGGTGTTATAATATTAGGGATAGACCCCCAAAATAATACCGAATATTGCCCTCATATATAAAATGTCCCATAAGAGCAATGCAATTATCGAAAACTTACAGCGGTAATTGCATTGTATCGAAAACTTACAGCGGTAATTGCATTGTATCAAGTCACCATAACAACACATTTGAAACCGAAACGCTAGACGTCAGTAAACAACACAAATGAATGTCAGATATACTTCAAAAATAAAAAAACATTTCGCGTTTTGGTGAGTTCTCCATACAATCTATAGAGGAAAGTATAAATGAACAAAAAATAACATTTTCTTGAGAATTACTTTATTCGTGAAATATTCCAATGAATTACATTCGTGCATAAAAATGACCAGATAATTCTGCATTCAAGCGTGATATCTTATACAAATTGCATTAAGTTATTTTCATATTTTGTAAAAGAGCCCTCGACCTTCAGACTCGGGCACTTTCGCCAAAATATGAAAATAAACTCTTGCAATTTTTAGATATCACGCTTTCTTGCAAAATTATCGGTAATTTTTATGCACTCGTGCAATTATACCGATTATTCCCCTCGATGCGAATAAACGATGAAACAGTTGAAGGCTAGACTGCTTTTACAGATTTTTACAGCGATAAAATGCACTAGACCTTTTAACCGATTAAAATGTTCGAAATAAACCGGGCGTTTGGATCACTTTTCAGGTACTATCTCTGGTACTATATTGTTCCTGTGTTCGATTTTGATGTTTCCTGAGTTTACATGTTTTCTGGAATTAATCCAAACATATATCCCTCCTTCACCAAGTTCAATCGACCAAAATGCGTGCATTTCCATGATTTTCAAATTTTGCTTTCAAGCAAATGCTTTCGTGTATAATAATTTGAAATAAAATCCCTCGACCTGCGGTCTCGGGATTTTATCAAATTATCATACACTCAAGTCATTTGCTAAGCAAAATTTCGAGAATCATGGAAGTGCAGCACACATTTTAACCGATTAAACTTGGTGCACTCGGGATATAACCCCCGAAAATAGCATTTCCTTGGTGAAGTTAGTTTGATCTCCCCTCTATTGTAAGTATCACTTGGAATTTTTTCAACTGTTTGCTAACTATAAATTATAATCCTATTTCAGCCTCTTTCGTACTCAACTGAAGATGAACATATATATGTTCGAAACATGTCTTAACTAGGGCATAGGTTCCTGTTGGAATAAAATTCATGTGGGGGTGACTTCGTGTTTCAATTTTTTCAATTAACTTTAGTTTCACCGAATGCTAAAACTCAGATGGGTACTAGTTCACTCTATCGCCCTTTCATGATTTTGGGTCACTGAGTTTGTGATAATGTATTTTGCATTATTCACATATTATTTAAGGGTTGAGATCATATGTTCATTTTTTGAACTGTCAAAAAATTTCCACCTCATTATCGAGGTGCCTCGAGAAAATTCCCGGAAAATTTAGGCATCTTATTGGTTGCGAAGTAGAGGTGTGAAATTTCCGCTGTCATTCGGTGTTTTAGTTGCCTAGACTTCAACTTCTTCATCATTTTATCGTATGGAGGGAAATGATCGATAAAAGTCAGGTCTTGTGGTTTTACTCTTGATGAATATAATCAGAGTGAAAACCCCCTTTTGCAAACTGTTCGCACGTCAGAAACCCGACAGCCATCAAAATGGCATTATTCACATTCGAAACCGTGCTTTCGTAGTTAATTTCCCGTTCATAATTTTTGTTATTAAAACCACAGGCTTCGAATAATGCGTTCATTTGAATTGGTAATACTAAAAGTCAAGATAATTTTAACGCCAGCTTTGGCTACGGAGAACTTTATTCGCTTCGTGTTTATGCTTTTCGTCCCATTTCATTGCTTCGGGGTTATTCACGGTATAATATAATTACATTACGCCATTGTTCTTATTCATAAATAATAAGTCACGCTTTGTTTCGCACCTCGCTGACATTTCTATTACTCAATTCAAGCCGGCGTCGTCGGTCGAACGAAAATAATGTGACGTGTGAACTTGCGATTCTCACATACGTAATTAACCGTTCAAAACATCGTGTGCGTTCTATTTCCCAATCACTCTAGAATGAAGCCGAATTTCAGTTCATTTTACTGGATTCGACAACTATTTCAGAAACGAATCAAATGGCTTCACAACTACATCTGCCAGAAAATTCAATATCCGTCATGGTAATAGCCAAAGAAAATATATATGAAAGATGAAGAAAGGAGGATATGCTTTTCAGGGCCATCTGCTCCTGGTCACGAGATTCTGCACAGTTTTAGGTTAATAAAAAAGAAACATTTTTCCAAAATTTCGGCCTTCAAACCATTCCGGATCATCTTCAAATAAGCTTTTCTTCAGCACAATTTTTTAAGGCAATACAATACCAAATAGACATTTTGGCAACGCCGCTTATGTGCGTATTCTGAGTTGTGAGGTCTTTGGTTGCAATGTAATACATAGGTAGAGACCATATACAGAAACTTCTGTGTTTTAGAGATATGCTTGTTGCAGTATAGATGAAATCTCTAGAGTTATAGAAGCGTTTTAAACTAGGCGAGGTCACAGATTATTTATTCTGTGGCGAGGTTTTGAACATATCAGAAGTTCTTGTGGTGTTGATAACACTGATATAGGTATATCGGGCACAATCAAACGATATTCTATTGAAGATTAGTGTTGGTATAATCAGCTAGCAGAAATGATTATGTTGCGTTTTTTCACTGTCACCAGTAACTCCACTCTTTTGCTTTTTAAGTTTTTGATATTGATGATGGTGTTGGTTGTCAGTAAGAGGGCAGCGAGAAAGAGCACAAAAAGTTTAAAAGTTCTTCAACGTTGCTAATGTAAACATTGTTTTAGTTCACCTTCTCGCCTGAACTGAGCATAGCATTGGATGCGAATGCGGGAGTTTTCTCCAGGAAAATTTGGTAGAAACTGCCGGCATATTTCATTATTAGCCGGTTTTGAAGTATTTTTTTTTATTGATGTACCCATTGCAGCCGTATAAAATTAACAACCAGATGGATATAAAAAGCTATAAAATCAAAAATATGCCGAATAATTCAATTATATGAACGAATCGGAAAGAAAACGATGCATTTATTCGTTATCAACAACACTAATAAGAAAATGTCAGTTCTGGCAATTAATCATTTAAATAATCATTGAAACGCAATATTACCACTTCGCATTTTTTGAAGATAATTGATAAAAAGTTATTAGTTTTTCTATACATAAGATGAATTCTACCAGATTGAAAAACAAAGAAAAGTGCTACTACATGACTCTTTTATAAGCATTCAAAAGCGTTTAAAAATATTTTCAGAAGAAGCCCAAAGTTTCCTAACTGAAGCATACCCTCCTCTGTGATGATATTTCTATCATGAAAGTAATGTTAGTGAATGTAGTTAATATCAACCTCTAGTATGCCGAAAGGTGAGAATTTCGAACATGAAAATTCTCAACCGAACATAATATATGGGATTCCCATTCATGAATAGTTTGCATATTTTGCTCATAAACTATTTTTCTGTATGAATATGAAATTCGATATCCAAACGTAAATGAATTAGATCTATTGAAATCAGGTAGATCTATATCATAATCGAGGTTAGACTGATATCAGGCAATTTATATTCAATGACAAATATAAATATATAGTTGTTTCAGCTTTTCTGCAACAAAGCTAACAAACTCTACCCACAATTTCATCGTTGGTGGTTTTGAATTTTTTTTGGTAGGTTTACAAATCAATCAATTTGTTTCAATATGGCAGGATGGCCTTCACATTTCAATCTCCACTCCCAGGAATGTTTTCGTTTTAAATCACAATATTAAGGTGGATTCATGCAGCTTCAATTTTCAAGGAACAATTAACAAGTAGCAAGTAACAATTATCAATGATGAGTTGAACTGCCTAAGTCGCTGTAGATGATTTATGCAACCAAATTATCAACTATCAATTAACAAGCAACAAGTAAGAGTTGGCCAACTTTTAACTTTCTTACTTTAATTGTAAAATATGTGTCTCTAATGTGCAGGTTATGACGGATTATACCATCATAACCAAATATTTCTTCAAATAATTCGTTTTTCTCTATTGTTTTTCTGTTCCTGGAATGTGAGTTAGTTGAAATTGAAACTTTAGATGTGATTCTGGTAGATTCCTCAGGAAAACAATGATATTCTATATTCAATTCCAATCTTCAACTCTCCAAAACAAAGCTAGGGTATATAAAAATGAATAAAAAATGCTACTCAAAAGTTTATGTAGGTTAAAGTTGATCTCCTTCCACAAACTTTGATCATTGTCAAATTGAGGTGCATGAATGCCTTCTTTTTCATTCTTTCTACTTGATAATTGTTAATCGCTACTTGTTCATTGTTACTTGATAATTGAAGCTGCATGAATCCACCTTTAGATGCAGACTGGCGCCTTCACCAAAATATACAATTTTTAGTAAAAAATCTCGAGAAAATGCTTATCTCTGTATCGTGAGCAATACTTATATCACACAATTCCATACAGATAACAGATTGAGAGGGTATGAAATCAGATTCGAAATATTTTCTGTCTTCTCGTTCTCTGAATATGAAAAGAATATGTAACTTTTGAGAAGTTGGAAAGAAGCAACAAAAAATTCAGGAAATACTCTGTTGATATGTGTATATCTTTCACAGATGTTCAATGCATTCAGAAAAAGGAAAGGAATGGTCTATCCAAACTAACCATATATCTATAAACAATGTTGTTAGTGAGACTCGTACACACTGTAAGATTTTTTGTTCGGATATTTTCAGTCATTTATGGATTTTCAAAAAAAATTTTAATGGTTTCCTGATTTTCATTTCAATTTCCACTCCATCAATTTATATTACCTACTAAAAATTGTATTGTATTACCTACTAGCAACATAGCGATTCTTTCTGTGGTTTTCGGAGTATTATTATTTACCAGAATCTAAAGAAATTAATAATCAATAAAAAAAATATTTACAAGTATAGAAAGGCAGATTATGACAGAATATGACATGTCAAATTTCAAATCATTAACAGATATATGAGAATTTGCAAAATCCTAATGTTTTTTGCAGGTCAGTTGGCCAGATGTGCGATGGCAGTTTCAGTGCTGCAGAGGGACTCTCAAGGATGGCCTCCATCGGGGGGGCTAGCTTGGGGGTCCCGCAAGGCCTTCCTGGTAGCCAGGCGGTCAAGAAACAGGAGGACCACATCAAGAGGCCGATGAACGCGTTCATGGTCTGGTCACGACTGCAAAGGCGGAAAATCGCCCAGGAAAATCCGAAGATGCACAATTCTGAGATTTCCAAAAGGCTAGGTGAGTTTAGATATTCGTCATCGCAAAATCGGGTATCGAGTTCGATATAGATTCTCCAGTTTCTCAAAAGAATATTGTTACGATTCATCCTTGGGTCCGCTTATTAAAAATCCAAACAACACTAAACTACTTTTATTACAACTCTATCACAATACAATAAAATCACTTAAATTACTCCGCTAACTTTCCAATGCTCGGTACTAAAATCATCTGTAATAGAAACCCCCCATATTATTCTGCGTTTATGAGCGACAGGGCCGGCGCTAGGACAATTTTAATGTTTCTCTATGAATAGTCAGGGATGGCAAAAACCCTGGGTTTTCAACAAGAACCCGACACACTGGCTAATAATCATTCACAACCAGGTACAAATGGTTATGACCGGGTATAACAATTACATACCAGATATGTGTATTCTACTGTGGCGACATCTCATACCGGGAGAATTGAGCAGTATAGATAACGTGACCAGTTTTTTTGCTAAAGAAGGACATCTGCGGTAGTATATAACGAAAAAAGTTGTTAGTGTTCTACAAGTTTTTGAACATAGGAGATAGAATAACACGCAATAATCAAAGCACTGAATAACGGAAAATAGTTAACTAGGCACGACTTACTGAGCCCCAGTAGTGGCGTGATTTCTAAGTCGCATTTTTGTATTCGACTGCTGAACAAATTTGTTTCAAAATTCCGGATTTTGTTTTTAGATAAGTGTAGAATTCAGTAAATGATATGTAGCCAGCTTTTGAAATGAAAATTCTTCGAATCCAGAAAAAGCTGGCTTCCCGAATCCATATAAGTACACTTTACGAAGTCGTAATACCTAGTCATCGGAGTCTAACTGGAGATGTATGATGAGCCTCCGAAGAAGCTAGCCACTCGCGCCAGCGAAATATGAATAAATTCCGAAAAACAACGGCCTTCAAACCCGAATCATAGTAATGAAAGTGAATGAAGATTGTTGTGCGAAAGTGCTGGGATAATTCTACCCAACGGTTTTCAGTAGGAACATTCTTGGCATTCCAGCCAGAGATTTTATCATCTGTCGCAAAGTTGGAAATAAGTGGCACTGGCACCACCATGTCCAGCACTAAAATCAGTATGACACTTTTCACACGTAACGCCTGCGATATCATCTTTTCTTTGATTCATAAATGGATACTTCAGATGCAGACTGATATAAAATATACATTTGCGTTTTTTTCTGTTTGTGTAAATAACTCAAAAAGCAATCCACCCAAAGTTTTTATCAGCGTCAGAGTGAAGTTGAACGTAAAATGAAATGGTATGTTGCCAGGAAGGACATCTTTCAATGAGAGGGTTTGTATTTTATACGTAAAGTGAATTATATCACGAGATTTCTCTAGAAATAACAAACAACGTATATTGCCTTCTTACATCGTTTTACTCACTGCACAATATGAACGATTCGACATGTATAACAATGAAATTAATGAAGGCAATAACTACCTCCTTAACTTTTTTCACAAATTATTCGCCAATTAATAATAAAGTTCTCACTGCCTTGCTTTTGATCGAGTTTGTCATCGGAGTCACCTTTCTAAACTGCCGTCTTATGGTTTGCCTCCTCAGTTGGGGGCTTTGTTGAAGAGTTTCTTGTCTGATAGGTCTCTGTATGTGGTTGTTGATGATATTCTCCCAATAAATGCAGGTGTTCGACAGGGTTTAGTTGTTGCTTCATATCAATGATTTGCTCGAGAAAACATCTTGTTCAATACATAGTTTTGCGGACGACAGTACTCTTCATACTAGTTTCTCTTCCAGAGTCCCCATACCAGCTCGAGAAACAAAAATTCAAAGAAACATTCACGTCAATGAAATCAACTATGACTTGGTAAAAATAATAGAATGGGGTAACATGAACTTGGTGGAATTTAATGCTAGGAAAACCCAGGCATGTCTCTTTTCGAAGGAAGACGATCTATCATCATCTAGCATTCAGATGTGAGGAGTAACTATTCCTTCAAAGTCAAGTATCTCGATGCTAGGAATTACAATCAGTAATAATCTCTCATGGGAAAACCATGTGAGATCGATTGCTAAAGGTTCTTCCCAGAAATTTGGATTTCTATTTCGTGCGAAGAAAAATTTTTTACTTCTCGTCAGCTTCCGATGATCTAGAAGGCTCAGATACGAACTGTCTTGGAATATAGTTCACATGTGTGAAGTTCAGCACCTCGATGCTTCTCGATTCTATTCAGAGAAAGGCAATCCGTCTTGTTGGTGATTCCCCGCTCACAGACTCGCTCACTTCATTGGAACATCGTAGAAGGGTCGGAGACTTGTCTCTCTTCTATAGA